>JALXFT010004874.1:0-40001 GCA_023376895.1 Aspiorhynchus laticeps
ATCGTTTATTGAATAATTAAGTAAATATAATTCCTTAATTTACCTTTGTAAAGAAACCTCATTGCTCTCTGTGGTCTCAGATGACGGCATCTTAGCCCTGTATCGGCCACCGTAGCTTCTCTAAAGGGAGGGGTGAGCGGGGGACTGAGCCGTTGGTTGCAATTCGCAAACTCAACCGCTAGATGCCGCTAAAAACTACACACTGCTCCTTTAAGTGGGTAAAACAAAAGTCATCATAGCAGTTATTTGAGAATTGGCTTACTAGTCATATGGAGCGTAGCGTCCTGGAGATGTTGTCCGACAGGAGTTCCGCTCCGACTCTGCTGGGATGCAGGCCATCAGCACGGAAAAGCCTAGGACGCTCCCAGAAAATCCCAATTATTATCAAAGAGCAGTTTCTGTTCTTTACACCATGACAATAACCATTCGTTTAAAGCAAACAGTCTACTGAACCTTTCGTGTCCTCATCGATACGGAAGCGGTCCTGACACGATGATCGTCGTCGCGGGCAATATGCTGCGTACCGTCTCGATCAGGCTCCTGAAGTCCCTCTTCAGTGTCTCCGTCTGCCGCAGCTTGGTGTCGTTAACCCCACGCGTGAATCACAATAGCTTCAATGCTCTCATCACCCTTCAGGATTGCGGTTATCTGTGCAGAAACATTGAGAACACGAGCACCAGGGAAACATGATCACAGCGTCGCGTTCCGTCTCGCGGAGAGGAGCGAAGCGGTTTCAGGTGGAGATCTCGAAGGTTTTCGCCCGGGGCCTGGCTTGCGTCTTCCGCTGCTGTTGCACCCAGGGTCCGTGGTGTCCTGGCGCCGGAGTGAAGGACATCTGGGAAGAAGTGCACGGGGCCTGTGCAGAGAAACACATGGAGTAGAGGTCGTGGGAGTGTTAGCAGCGCGCTGTATACTTACCCTGGACTTGTGAGCGTCAGCCCAGGATGTTTCCAGTGCGGCTCTCCGCTCCCTCAGCTGGGCCTGCTTCTCCACCAGGTCGCGGATTTGCACCGAATGCAGCTCGAACGCATCCTCACCTGCACTCAAAGGTAGACACAAATCCGCCATTAAAGCAAGTAACAGTGAAACAATGGTAATGTGTGTGAATAGAGTATTTGCTGTGTTAGCGAGTTTAGTGGCCGCTGCGCTGGCGCTGCTAACGGGCTATAGCCTAAGCTAATAGCGGACTCGGGAAATCAAAATAAAACTAGTGATAACAAGGCGCTCTGATTGTTTTTGTTGTAGAATGTGATAGGGGATATATTCACACGTTATAGAAACGAAAATTATGGTGTATAAAATTGATTTTAAGATAGAAAATAGATGATAAAGAATTGACTTGACGGAGCTCAAACTCAAAACTCAAACTTTTTACAACCTATGCCTCCATGACAATGGTACATTTGCACATATGCCAGTCACCCATGATGTTTGCTCTGCTGGATGCTCATATCATGACAGGTGTTTGCTTTTGCATCTGTCGCTGGTGAAAGTCTGGATTGTCCCTTTGGTCTTTGGGACTGAGAATTTGCTGTCCGTTGTCCATTATTTTTTTACTTGTTTGACATTTATCTCATTAAATTTGGCACAAATTAGCTTTGCTGGCAAAGACTGAGATGCTAATACCCAAACATGATCCTCTCACCTATTACCAATTCACCTGCTTATTGTGAACTGTTTCAAAAGAGTTTAACGTGGATATTCTATAAGCTTTTCACTTTAATTTTGCTTCTGTTCCAACTTTTTGGAGTGTGTTGCAGCCTTCAACATAAAAATTTGTTTAAATTTACAAAAGTTGGTCAGTGAAAATATTGGAAATCTTTTCTTTGTACATTTGTCAATAAATAAAAGTTAAAGGGAATAAACAAATCTCACAAATTCTTGATTTCACTGGGGTTGTAATACGTAGAGTATATACTGTAGGTCATTTTGAAATGAATAATTTACAGAATTTCGAAAATAATGTAATATTTACTACAGTTACAACACTAAATGTGAGGCATTTGAAAAAGTTTTGCTTAAACATTCATTGGAGAGTACTTGTTGTAGAAAATGTATAATGTATTCATCAAACAGCAGTCATCATAATATATTATTAAAGTGACACTTTTGTTTTCTACAAAAATTCAGTAAAGATCTATGTGTTTTAGTGTAAGTGTTTTAATGATGTGTAACCCAGTCCTATGGGAATAGGTCTAGACTACCATCTGTACAACAGCACTAATTGCGTCAGCACAAGTCTGTTTATCTAACACTTTTATAGGCATCAAACACATCTAATGAGACTCCACTACTAATGGCAGATATGTGATAATAGACTCTCTGGGGAGTTCAATATTTTGTCAGATAAATAACATTGTTCAGTAAACATGCTGACTGATTAAAAAAAAATAAAAATAATAATAAATAAATGTTCAGTGCAGAGCACACTGAATTTTATCTCTTTCTATGTCTTTTTTTATAAACTTACCTTCACATTTAAATAACAGATGGGTAATTTCAAACAGTGCTGTTTTCCCCTTGCTTTAGGTGAATCTGCAGATTACTTGCATATATTCTGTCAAATTACTATTAATATAGCACTCTTCAACCTATTTCAGAAACTTTCATGCTTTTTGAGGGCTTGTAGAATTGAGGGTTTATACATATTAAATTTTTTACATTCTGGTTTTCTGAGAACAAATGAAAAATTCACACAAAAAACGTTGCACAGGTATCCAGGAAAAGACACAAAAGGATAATATGCCAAACGCTAAATTAAAATGACAGACATGCAATGTAGCCAGATCCTCATACCATAATAAAATGATAAGTGACTGGGCTTGAGAAAAACATGCCTAAAATAGGAGTAGTGATATTCATATAGGCATAAGTTATGTAATGATTTACCATTTGAAGTTACACAAGGTTGTCAGCACACAGAAGGAGAACAAAGGTAAATCACAGTCACACTGAGCTTTATACTTAACATCAATTCCAAGTCATAGTAATACATCTAAAGTATGATTACGACAATGAGTAGGCCCTGACACATGTTGTCTAACCACAACTGAGTTGAGAATGTCTATAAATGCTGATCCCAATGCATCTTTTTCATTATCAACATGGAAATTAAGATCACCAACAATTAAGACTTTATCTGCAGCCAGCACTAACTCAGATCGAAAATCTGCAAATTCTTTAATAAAGTCAGGGGATTTATTATTAATGCTTACCACTGTAGATAATGTAATATGAAGCACTATTACTTCGAACAAATTACACTTGAAACCAAACAAGTGGACACGGCTCATGTTTATAACAGTAATCTTGGGGGGTAGTCTCATTTAAAGTAATGTAATTGTCTGGTTTTAGCCAGGTTTCTGTCAAACAGAGCACATCTAGGTTATGATCTTTGATCATATCATTTACAAAATGTGCTTTAATAGGAAGGGATCTAATATTCATTAATCCAAGCTTTATCATTTGTTCATTTGTATTATATCTTTTTTTTGTTTGTTGAACAACAATTAAATTATTACCCTTAAATTGTTTTTGTTTTTTTGTATTTGCTAGTTCAGGAAACAGACACAGTCTCTATAGTATGATATCTAAGTGAAAGAGTCTCTATGTACTGAAAATTAACTGACTTCTGTGACGTGAGGTGGCTAGCAAACGGTCGGTTTAGCCAGTCTGTCTGCTTCCTGACCTGGGCTCCAGTTAGTCAAGCTTTTACGTCCATAGGGACGTATATTTATTTTGCTGCTGGTGTCCCTGTGTTTTCTCTTTGCCTGCATCCCAATGTGCATACTATCCATCCTGAATTCTATGTGATATTAGTAATTTTCAATACTATTTAGGGCAGATAGGGTGGATAGTATGCACATTGGGACGCAGGGAATGTGTCTCCTTATTGCTCCTCCCACTATCCACTTCACAGGTTTGGGAGTGCCACCTGATTTGGGTTCCAGCTCGTTAAGGTGTTGAGTGGAGCAGTATATAAGAAAAGAACCCAGAGAGTTCCAAACGGGAGAGAGGTTTTCATCTGAGAGACTGTCATCTTCTGGTCCCAGCACTTGATTCTTTTGCATGTTGTTGTAACTTGTAGTGGTGAAGTGAAAGTTATGCTGTGTGCTAACTTGTTTAGATATGGTAACTCTGTGTTTAAAGGTACCCTTAATTAGTTGAAGTGTTAAAGTCATCACCTTGGTTGTATGTATCTGTGTGGTTCTGGGGCCTGTGAAGCTGGTTAAGCTGGCTAGCCAGCTAAGTTTCAGTTTAGTTTGCACCAATCCTGGGTTTTAGGTACCATGAAAGTGGCTTGGCTTCTAGCTGCGTTCATTGCCATAGTAACTTACACTGCACAGCTAACCTGCTCCGGGGCAGGTTATGTTCTGAGTTAGAGATCTCAAACTGAAATTGGACCAATCAGATGTGAGCAAAGTGACATGTCTTACACACACAAAAAAAGTCACTCCCCCAGTTTCTCGTCCTACAAATTAAAGCTCACTATGAAGTACCTTATATATATATATATATATATATATAACAAAATTGTCTAGGTTTAATGATAATTACAATTTACATATGATTTATATAATTATAATATGATTTATATTATTATTACTCCATAACACACAAGCAATTTTAGTTTAAAAATTATTATAAAGCATTTATTTTAAATGAATATTAATATATACAGATCATATGTAATATAAATAAGTGGTAGAATCAATAGATAACACTTTAAAAATGGCTACATGTGATCTTACATGTTTGAGTCTCTATCACTATATATATATATTATCAACTATATAAAGTAACTTCACAAGTTTCACTGGTGACAGCACTAATAGAGCAAGATAATTTCCTTTATTTGTCCTCTTTCACGAACAAGTACTTCAGTGGAAATGCGTTTAAATTCCTCTTTAATCTCTTAACCTTTAAGAAAAGAGTTTTGGATCTCGCTGGCTCGCTCGCGAGAAGTGAGTCACACTCGCTCTGTGTTGTGATTGGCCGTTTCCCCTCCAGCCAAAATAACAAACAAAAGTCTGAAGTTTGTATCCCACTGATTAACTAAAATAAAACCTACTGTGTCTTTTTACTTTGAAACCTGGTGATATTTTAATTTGTGCTTGTCCCGGGACCTGGAGACAGGAGTTCTCTCACTCTCTCCTCGCAACTTTTGTTACCCTCCTTTCCCGCCCCAAGACCAAAAAGGGGGATTGTAACAAAGTATAAACTCCTAAGACTACGTGCCATATTTCTACAGAGAAAAGCGGCACCACCCCTGGAGGGATGAAGACCATCTCTTTTCACCAGGTCAGGTCTGCCACGAAAACTTGTCCAGTTGTCTATGAAACCTATTGCTGTGTTCGAATTGCCATACTATCATACTACTCTTACTATTTCTGCAGTATCCAGTATGTATACTGTGCATAGTATGCATATTTTCTGTATACATGGAATACCCGGATGACCTACTGTATTTGCCAGAATCTGCTAATATATACAGTGGCATGCAAAAGTTTGTGAACCCCTTGCAGAATCTGTGAAAATGTGAATAATTTTAACAAAATAAGAGAGATCATACAAAATGCATGCTATTTTTTATTTAGTACTGTCCTGAGTAAGATATTTTACATAAAATATGTTTACATATAGTCCACAAGACAAAAAAATAGCTGAAATTATTAAAATAACCCCATTCAAAAGTTTGGGAACCCTTGGTTCTTAATACTGTGTGAGGTTACCTGGATGATCCACGACTGTTCTTTTGTTTTGTGTTGGTTGTTCATGAGTCCCTTGTTTGTTCTGAACAGTTGAACTGAGCTGTTCTTCAGAAAAATCCTCCACGTTCTGTAGATTCTGCAGTTTTCCAGCATTTTTGCATATTTGAACCCTTTTCAGCAGTGACTGTATGATTTTGAGATCCATCTTTTCACACTGAGGACAATTGATGGACTCAAACACAACTATTAAAAAAGGTTCAAACATTCACTGATGCTCCAGAAGGAAACACGATGCATTAAGAGCCGGGGGGTGAAAACTTTTTGAATTTGAAGAAGATTTCCAACTTTTTTCTTTTGTTGAAATATATATATTTTTCCATTTATTACTGCCCTTCGGAAGCAACAGAAGATACTTGCATGTTTCCCGGAAGACAAATTAAGTACAATTTACCTTGATCTTCAAATTCAAAAAGTTTTCACCCCCCGGCTCTTAATGCATCGTGTTTCCTTCTGGAGCATCAGTGAATGTTTGAACCTTTTTTAATAGTTGTGTTTGAGTCCATCAATTGTCCTCAGTGTGAAAAGATGGATCTCAAAATCAAACAGTCACTGCTGGAAAGGGTTCAAATATGCAAAAATGCTGGAAAACTGCATAATCTACAGAACGTGGAGGATTTGTCTGAAGAACAGCTCAGTTTAACTGTTCAGAACAAACAAGGGACTCATGAACAACCAACACAAAACAAAAGAACAGTCGTGGATCATCAGGTAACCTCACACAGTATTAAGAACCAAGGGTTCACAAACTTTTGAGGGGGGTTATTTTAATAATTTCAGCTATTTTTTTTGTCTTGTGGACTATATGTAAACATATTTTATGTAAAATATCTTACTCAGGACAGTAGTAAATAAAAAATAACATGCATTTTATATGATCTCTCTTTTTTTGTTAAAATTATTCACATTTTCACAGATTCTGCAAGGGGTTCACAAACTTTTGCATGCCACTGTAATAATATATACTAATATAACTCAAGTACACTGAAAGCTGTGTTCAGAATGGCATACTACCATACAACTCATACTATATTGCAGTATGCAATGTATATACTGTGTATAGCAGAGGTCTCAAAACTTAATATTTATATATAATATTTATAAATGGAGGAGTCAATGACTCACTCAAGATTTACTTGTTTTACTGGATGAATCAGCATTTTTGAATGAATTTCTTAAATTAATGATTCAAAGACAAATACATTTTAACAGCCCCTTCTCCTACTACGCCACCTACTGATGTAACAATGTAATTGATAAATCTTTAAACTTTTATCCCTGTACTTCTGTGATTATTTGAATGTTTGTAACAGAAATCATTATACTGTTTGGTTCAAAAGACTGAAGTTGTTTCATTCATATTCATGACAGCTGCTCTCTTTAAATCAGCGGCAGCGGGAATGCAGATTTAAATTTTCAAATCACACAGGTGTGATCGAACACTGCATGGACGAACCAAGAGTGATCACACAGATGTGATCGCATACATCAAAGGTTGAGAAATTAAACAGGCAAATCATTGTAATTTAGGAACAGAATCATGTTGGTGTTTGAATCGATAGGTGGAATCGAAAGTTATGTAATTATGAAATGAGTTCAATTGGGCAATATAGCATTGTTTACTAGTATGAATTAACAAGTAGTAGTATAAATTAAAAATCCTTATTAACAAGCCTTTGTAAAAAGAATGGTTAGTGCATTTATTTGTAAGGTAACAACCTCGGCAGCTGTGCTGAATTAATGTTCAGTGTTTGTCATGTCACAACACTTTAGCATACTACTCTGAAACATTTGTTGCTTATTGTATATGGTTTCACACACTATTCTTTAAAAGATAGCAGGAAGTATGCACACAGTGTTATTCTGCAGGCACCACTTAGACTTCCAGCCATTGAGTGATGACAGTCTACTATGTATCTCATCACCACGGTAAGCAGGGAGGGGACCAGATCATATTACTATATTATTATATTATATTATTAATCGAATGTGATTTTATGCGCAGCTTGTCAGTGAAGCACGGTTCTGTGATCAGTAGTAAATCTCCATCCAAAGGCCAGAGGGCGCTCTCACGCTGAAACTCCAAATATGCCCCGCAGAAAAAGGTAATGCACATTGTTCCAGAAAGCAGAATATTGACCTGCTTTCATTGATTCAATGTGACTAATAAACACACGACTATGACAATATATGGTTTATGGTTTATGTTTGGATAGATGTTTGACCCATGTTGCTTTTTCAAAATAATCGACTCAAACTAGCCGTGCTTTCAGATGGAGCAGCATTTACTACTGATCATAGAGCCGTACTTCACTGAAAGCTGCCCATAAGCACATTCATAATTGCAGACTGATTTAATTGCGTGATTATGAAATCGATCTGTGATTTATAAAAGCTGTTTTGCGCAGCTTTTCAGTGAACTTTGGCTCTGTGTAGTAAATGCTGCTCCATCTAAAACCACGGCGAGCTTGAATGCTTTATAACGTGCATTTAGGTCAGCCCCCACTTCTGTACTTATCAAAAATAAATATTTTGTACCTTTATTTAAATTGCAACATATTTACACTTTCTTTGAATGATTTGTTTAAACTATTTCACAAAATCACCCCACAAATGTAACACATACTTTTAAGCTTTGTCCGAGCATTTTGTTGTCTCATATTTAAAGCCCCTCTCAAATTATACCCCCTGTCTATCTGTGAACAATCGTTGTATATTTCCAGGCAGCTGTTTATTTTTGCTTTATAGATTATTTGTGCAGTCTTAAATTCTACCAGATCATTAACCTTTAAAGTGTGTGATTTTAAAAACAATAAATTGGTATGCTCATGATATACATTATTTACTATCTTAATTGCTCTTTTTTGTATTGTGCTTAATGTTTGTAAGGTGGTTTTGTAGGTGTTGCCCCATACTTCAACACAGTAATTTAAAAATGGTAACACAGTGAACTATACAAAATATAAAGTGCTTTCTCATTCAATACATGCCTTACTTTCCCCATTACTCCATGCTACTTTTGCTCTCTCATGTTTAATGTGGGGTTTCCAGCAGATTTTGTAATCAAGAATCACCCTCAGAAATGTATTTATCTATTTCAACATTATTAATCATTACTTTTACTTGTGTATCAGTTTTGTGGTTTCCAAACAGCATACATTTTGATTTATCTATTTAATGTATCTATTAAATTTAAACAGACATTTATCAATATATTTAGATTTATCTAAATTTATTGATAATTTATTTGTCAAACCATATTTTTAACTTATTAATTTCAGCTGTGACCACCTCCAAAAAGCTGCTGCAAATTTTCCCCAGAACAGAAAACATTAGTATCATCAGCAAAAATCACAACTTTTAAGAGGTTTGTCACCCTACATATGCCATTTATATACAATATGAATAATTTGGGACCCAAAATCGACCCCTGTGGGACTCCACAAGTGATATCTAAACAATCTATATTCCCCTATTTGTATAAATTGAAGTCTGTTACTTATGTAACTTTTCATCCAATCAAGTACAATCCTTCTGATACCATACTTTTCCAATTTATTAATTAATAAACGGAGATCAGTTGTATCAAACACTTTTTCAAATCTATAAATACTCCCAACTGCATATTTCTTATTATCTATAGAACTAGTAATGCCTTCAATTAACTCCATTAATGCCATGGATGTGGATCTGTTCGACCTAAATCCATACTTACAATCAACTAACAACTCATGCTTCTCCATAAAATTTTCCAGTCTATTAACATACAATTTTTCCAATATTTTAGAGAACTGAGAGAGTACAGACAACGGCCTATAATTAGTAAATTGATTTCTCTCACCAGCTTTATATAATGGAATGACTTTGACAATTTTCATTTCACTTGGAAAAACACCTGTTTTGATAGACAAATTACAAATATAAGTTAACGGTTTAACAATTGCACCAATGATTTCCTTGATTAAAGGGGTCATCGGAAGCCCATTTTCCACAAGTTAATATGTTTCTTTATGGTCTTAATGAAAAGTCTATAACATACTTTGGTTAAAATTTCTCAATGGTAATGTAAAAAATACCCTGTAAAAATCAGCTCTGTTTTCAGCAAGCTGTTTTTTAGTCCATGTCGCTTTAAATGCTAATGAGCTCTGCTGACCCCGCCCCTAAACTTCAGCCGCGAAACTGATTAACTAGCACATTATTAGGAATGGCGATTTGCAAAGATTCATAAAAAAACCCCTTATACTTCTTCTGTAGATGAAGCTGGATCACGAATGATTCGCGCAAACATAGATGCACTTAGGTAGAACGAGGATCGGCGCATTCCCTTAAAAAACGAAAATAACGTTAGTCCTCTGCGTCTTCAGTGGCTCAGATGTCGGGAGTAAATGACGACTGCTATATTCATTATTACATCCAACAACAAAACACCTCAATCGCTTAATCGGAGACATTCTTGTCTTCCTCTTCACCGGAGTTGACACAATGACGGACAGCTCTCAGCTCACTCAGGGGGGCGGGGCTAAGGTAAGATGGCTTGTCAATCAACTATCGTGGGCAGGCCTGTACAGAACTACGTCATTCTGACAGGGCTCTCAGAACAGCCTGATTTGAGAAAGAGGATTTTAAAATAGGGATTTAAAAAATAAACACTTGGTGGATTTTTATCATTATAGGATGGATGTGTACACACACTTCCAACACACTTTTTTTATGTAACCTTTATTTAACCAGAAAAGACTCTCTGAGATTAAAAATCTCTTTCGCAAGAGTGTCCTGGCCAAAATGGGCAGCAATACATTTACATTTACATTTAATCATTTAGCAGACGCTTTTATCCAAAGCGATGTACAAATGAGGAGAACAATAGAAGCAATCAGACCATCGAGAGAGCAACAGTATACAAGTGCCATGACAAGTCTCAGTTAGTCTAGCACAGTACAATTTTTTTTTATTTTTTTTTTATTAAATAGAATAGGTAAGTTAGTATTAGTTAGTCAGGTGCTGGCGAAAAAGATGTGTCTTTAGATGTTTTTTGAAAATGGCTAAAGACTCAGCTGTTCGAATTGAGATCGGGAGGTCATTCCACCAGCTGGGCACAGTCCAGGAAAAGGTCCGTGAGCGTGATTTGGTACCTCTTTGGGATGGCACCACAAGACGTCGTTCACTTGCAGTTTTATCAATACATCTGATGTATTGATTCATCAATACATCAGTTTCGTCACAAAATATTTATGTTCAAACAACTTGTAAAGTGAATTTTGCATTCAATGACCCCTTTAAAGCCATATCAATGTCGTTCCAGTCTGTGGACTTTTTATTCTTCCATTTGCTAACAATTTCAATAATCTCCTTTTCGTCAGTTGGTTTCAAATACATTGAATTTGGATTACTGTCTAAAAAAATCCACAGCCTTCACCTTTGCTGTTTCTATCTGTGGACTTTTGATTTTCTCTGCCAGTCTTGGTCCCACACTTACAAAAAAGTTATTAATCCCATTGACCACATCATTCATGTTTCTTACAGTCCTCTCATTATCTATAAAATACTGAGGATATTCTATGTTCCTTGATCCATTCCTGATAATACTATTTAACACATTCCAAATGCCCTTAATATCATTTTTATTATCGTTTAATATTTTATTATAATAATCTTTCTAACTTATCCTCATAATACTAGTCAGTTTATTTTTATATCTTTTATACTTATTATCAGCTTCAATAGTTCTGTGTTTTATAAATTCTTTATACAAGGTATTCATTTTTTACAAGCATTTTGTAAGCCCTTTGTCATCCATGGTCTCTCATTTGTTCTTTTTTTTTAAATTGTTTTAAAGGACAATGTTCATCATATAAAGATTTATATTATATTATATAAAGATCTTTTTTGGAGGAATTTTCATGCACAGCTTGTCGTTTCCTGGAACGAAAATCGCTGCTTTTACCTAATCGCAAATGCGATTTAATTTTGATTAATTGAGCAGCCCTACATATTACAGTGTCTGACATTGTACTTGCAAGTTCACACACCTCTTTAACAATCTTACTGAATACGTTTAACATTAGCCAGCACTTTTAAATTTGCAAAGATGTGGCTCTGGCTCCCGATAAACATTGGCCTCATATATGGTGGTTGGTCTCTCTATTTTCACATTTCGTACAGTATAATTTTTAATAACTAGGGCACTTCATCAGGTTTCTCAGTGGGTGCGTCACTGAGTGGGGATAACTTGTTTAATGTTTTGATTGGAATGGAAGAGCGGTGTCCTGTGATTATGCCGCCTCACAGTCACCCAGTCGACCCTACTGCGTACATGACTCACTAAACTAGTCGCATCCAAAGCCATATCTAAAGCCCTTGCATTCTTACTATTATCAATTAAAGTTTGGATGCATGTCTCTAGTTGTGAAATCTTCTCTGTCAGCCTAACAATTTCCCTGCATTTATCACGTGTGAATCCCTCACTGCTGACAAAGCTACACTATACTAGGGGTATAGGGGAATGACTTATAATTTTTTAAAGTCGACTTTTATGTGATGAATATCGAGTCGAAGTCGACTAGTCGCTGATGATGTCATTAATGAACAAATAAGTCTGGAGCTGTGACAAACACCTTGTGCACATCTATGGCATATGCACTGCCCACATGGCTATTGCTCCTATCACAGCTTATTTTTATCAGTTCTTTCATCTTTGGGTCGTTATATTTCTCACAGATTTCTGCTCATTCTAAATCAGATACAGATAAGTAGCACAGTAAAGATTACACTCATATGAATGAATGCATTAGTGAGAGCGATTGCGTGTGTGAATTAATTCTACCTGGCAGCGTCTCTATACTAGTAGTGAAGCTGTGGGATTTAGTTAGGAAATATATGCTAGAACTTTTTAGTTTTTAAGCTATTTTATTGAGAAATCACAGAACAGTGTTGACAATACATTGAATGATTCTGTGTGCGTGATGTATTGTACGCGCTACTGTCTGTAGCCTATGTGTGTGCGTTACACTACGTGTGTGCGTTACACTATGTGTGTGCGTAACACTGTGTGTGTGCGTTACACTGTGTGTGCGTTACACTATGTGTGTGCGTTACACTGTGTGTGTGTGTGTGCGTTACACTGTGTGTGCGTTACACTATGTGTGTGCATTACACTGTGTGTGCGTAACACTATGTGTGTGCATTACACTACGTGTGTGCGTTACACTATGTGTGTGCGTTACACTGTGTGTGCGTTACACTATGTGTGTGCGTTACACTATGTGTGTGCGTTACACTGTGTGTGTGCGTTACACTGTGTGTGTGTGTGTGTGTGTGCGTTACACTGTGTGTGCGTTACACTGTGTGTGCGTTACACTATGTGTGTGCGTTACACTGTGTGTGCGTTACACTATGTGTGTGCGTTACACTATGTATGTGCATTACACTGTGTGTGCATTACACTATGTGTGTGCGTTACACTATATGTGTGCGTTACACTGTGTGTGTGTGTGCGTTACACTGTGTGTGCGTTACACTGTGTGTGCGTTACACTGTGTGTGTGCGTTACACTATGTGTGTGCGTTACACTATGTGTGTGCGTTACACTGTGTGCGTTACACTATGTGTGTGCGTTACACTGTGTGTGCGTTACACTATGTGTGTGCATTACACTGTGTGTGCGTAACACTATGTGTGTGCGTAACACTGTGTGTGTGCGTAACACTGTGTGTGTGCGTTACACTGTGTGTGCGTTACACTATGTGTGTGCATTACACTGTGTGTGCGTAACACTGTGTGTGTGCGTTACACTATGTGTGTGCGTTACACTATGTGTGTGCGTTACAGAGCAGCAGCGCATTAGATTAGAACGGCGATTAACTGACCTGTACAATAAACTGTTTAAAACATGCATTCTCACGTTCAATTTCGAGCATCCAGTAATATAATCACACATGTCTTGGAGCGCTTTCAGAGTATGAATTAATTTGTAATTTTAACTGTTTGTAAACGGAGCATAAATGTGGATTTATTATCCTGTTGCGCCCTCTATAGGACCAGCGACTAGTCGATGTCAAGCTTAAAGCGTCATGGCAGAGCACTGAAGTCAACTAGTCGATTAGTTGGTGCAACCCCTACACTATACATGTGGCAAGCAGTGCAAGTGACAATGAGTGCGTTTACATGCACGTTTTTAATGCGATTATGCTCAATAAGCCAAAAATGCACGTGGTCATGTAAATGCGGTAACCCATTTTCTTTTATCGAAGTAAGGTCATGAACAGCGTAAGCATAAACCAGTCGGCATAGGTAGTTTTTTGCCTCTTACCCCGATTTTGCACGGCATGTAAATGCAATAACCCGCTTTCTGTTGGCTTATTGAAGTGTGCATGTGTGATACATGACAGGAACGCATCGTTAGTGCAGATTTAAGCGCATCTAGACAGAGCAAATGTTTTTGCAGTTAAGTAAGAAGGAAATATATCACAAAAGCAGACTCTTTCATGACTGAGAAAATTATAAAAAATGTGTTTTCATCTCGTGCAGTAGCACATGTTGCACTTAGCCTATTGCTCGTGTGATATTGCTTAACTATATGATGTAAATATGAGACAAAAACTCAAACATGTGCATTTTTGCCCCATATCTTGAATTTTAGGGACATTCTAACCACGTTCTCTAGGCTTCATCATGCAGTGAGTTGTTGCCCTGTCTCATATTTGTCATCAATCAGCTGTATGAATTATCAGATGACCCATGTAGGTCTGGGGCGGAGCAAGTGCATTAAATGCGTTAATAATTTTAACACGTTGTTTTTCACCGTAATTAATTAATGTAATTAACACGTTAAATTACCAGCCCTAATATATACATATAAAACATCTTGTAATAAATTCAAATCTGGATTTTTTTATGCTTGTCTGAAACATGGTTGAGTACCACCTCACCATCAGCAATGTTATATGTTCCTGGTTATAATATTGTTTAGAAAAGATAGATTGGCGTGTAGTGGTATTATGTTTTAAATTAAGAACAGTATTAGGTGTAAGGAGATAGTTAGCATCCGATTTTGTTATTGAATGTATTGTATTAGATGTTTCCCTCTCACCATAAATGTCTTATAATATTATTAGTGTTCATTGGCCACCTTCATCAAATGAATTGTACGATAAATTACATATTCTTCTCAAAGCGTGTGATTTTACTTGTTGTGACCCCGAAGGATGTCTACAAATAAGAAGAAGATGAGTGCATTTACTTCGAAAAAACATTTGAACTTTATTTAACAACCATGCCTAAAATGTAATAACACTGATGAGATGACAAATGTAATATGAGATGAAAGATGTATTTCATACCAGATGATTTGGGTGTAGACAATTACAGGAGCACTGAATTGTCACATCCCCTAGATGTCACCATTGCCCCACTACAGAACTAGGCATATATAAAACTTTTAGAAAATAAATAAATAAATAAAATAAACATGCATATATATATATATATATATATATATATATATATATATATATATATATATATATATATATATACTGTATACTGTATATTCCTGAGACCCAGCTGTGGAGTTTTTGCATCTGTAGTGGACATTATATGTTAGTGTATTTCTCTGAGACGTCACATGTCACAGATGTAAGTCTGGATGTACTGTACAGAGCACATTCAGGGCTTTATAGAGATATTACATGATTGGATGTTTCATCATGAACACACCCTCTGCTAGGTCTTTAAAGATGGCTACATTTAATTTAGTGAAAAATGTTACATCCTTATGGAAATATGATTATATTTTCTAATTGTCATTTAAATCTGAATCATTTTCAAATTATTTGTCATAAAGCAACATTTCAGGAAAATGTTATGTGTTTTCAAATTCAAATATAACTTGCTGTTATGAAACAGGACATAATTTCATACATGTCCAGGACACCAGGACTAAAAGCATGTTTATTATGCATTTTGGGAGACATAACAATTGAATAGGAAAATAAATTATATATCAATTTTCTTATGAAATATTAGATATTATTATGAAAATCTGGCCAATTATTACTCCCATTATTTTTTCAACATGCTGTCCCAACAGCAACACATTAATATGCAAATTAGATACGGTGTATAGATACACTGTGTTTAATGGGAAATCCAGTTTATGAAAATTTTTACACACATATTGCATAAAACAAAACGGTATTTCAAATAATTTTATTATATATTTTATAACATAGTTGAGAATCATCCTTAAACAAAGTTTAGTATAAAAAATCCTGAAACTTAAAAATGTATTGGTGATTTAAAAAAAAAATCCCATTGTTTTGGATTTTTGATGTCTATTCATGCCATTTTATTTTTAGAAAAATTGAATCCTAGTGTCTTCTACATGAGGACATAAAATGAAATATGAATAAAATATAATCTTTCAAAAAAATATATATTTTTATTTTTTTATTATGCTCTAAACAATGTAGTGACATGTAAAAAAAACTTAATACACAAAGCTTTTTTTGGGGGGGGGGGGTCTCAGGAGGATATAGCATACAGTATGAAACAAACAAGATCTAGATGTGTAAATGAGGGAATGACTAAAATGCTCTTTGAATCCTTACCCATTGCTAAGTTTAAGCCATAGTATCACATATATTTATCACATTTCATACTTTTGAATCTCACAGATGTCAGTATGTTAATGCATGTCTTTCGTTTCCTGGTTAGGGCCAACAGCAGATCAGGCCCATTTAATATGATCAAAGTGCTCTCAACAGCTTTACTTGCCTTAAACTACCTGTAATGTTATGCAACTGCTAATGCATTCCATCAGTCAGAGTGTATTAAGCCCACTGTTTTGCTTCAGCGGACGTGGGGCATTGTATAAAAGAAGCCTGTTTTTGTATAAAGGGATGTAGAATCACTTTTTTAGACTTCTGACTTAAAAGTAAGACATCACCACAGTGGAAAATGAGGCTCTGCACAACTTGAGTAGAAATTCAGATGATTTCATTAAACCAACAGACTGGTTTTAATGAATAAATCTGATTATATGGGAGAAATCAGGAGGCAGTTCTCTGATAATCAGTTCTACAAACGAATGGTAGAAATGGCACGATTGGTCCTTTCAGAGAATTATTTTAGTGTCATGATCCTTGCCTGTGTTCTCCTCTCTTGTGTTTAGTACTCTTGTTTTATAATGTGTTTTTGTTCCTATTGTTTCCCTGTTCACTTCTTTTGTTTAGATCATGTCCCTGACTGGTAACACTAGAATACTGTTCTGTCATTAATGAATAACTACACAGGAACAAATAACTAATGCACTATTAACATTTTAGTAACTTTATTAACTAACAAGAAACTCTGATTAACGAATCTGTTCACTTGTGGGACAGATGTGTAATGAGGTTTAAGGAGTGATACATGGAAAGTGGGGTGTATTCTGTAGTGTGGAGGTAACTGGAGCCGGTAGGTGACTGGGTTGATCTGCTTCAAGATGGAGAAGGGGCCAATGAATCTGGGACTGAGCTTCTTGCAGGGTGTGCGTAATCTGATGTCACGGGTCGACAGCCAAACCTTTTGACCTGGTTGATACATGGGAGCTGTTGAACGTCTCAGATCTGCTGTCATTTTCCGTCTGCGCAAAGCTCTTTGCAGTTGGTGGTGAGCTGCGTCCCAGACCCTCTCGCTCTCTCGGAACCAGTGGTCTACCGATGGCACCTCTGATGCTTCGCCTGACCAGGGGAAGAGAGGGGGCTGGTAACCGAGCACGCACTGGAAAGGAGTGAGCCCAGTAGATGGTTAGCGAAGGGAGTTTTGTGCGTACTCGGCCCAGCCCAGAAACTGGTTCCAAGAGTTCTGGTGGCCGTGGCAGAAGGTTCGTAGGAAACGTCCTATCTCTTGGATCTTCCTCTCCGTCTGCCCGTTTGTCTGCGGATGATATCCAGAGGAGAGACTTACGGTCACATCTAGGAGGGAGAAGAATGCCTTCCATATGCGGGAAATTAATTGGGGTCCTCGGTCGGACACGATGTCTTCTGGGATCCCGAAATACCGGAACACTTGGTTAAATAGAGTCTCAGCTGTTTCCATGGCAGTGGGGAGACCCTTAAGGGGAAGAAGACGACAACTCTTTGAGAATCTATCAACTATGACCAGGATACATGTGTTACCGTCAGAAGGTGGGAGATCCGTTATGAAGTCCACTCCTGGATGTGACCAGGGTTGGTTTGGAACGGGCAGCGGGAGGAGTTTGTCAGATGGAAGATGGCGAGGATTCTTCGAGATGGCACAGTCTGGGCATCCTTGTACGAACCTTCGTACATCACGGGCCATGTTGGGCCACCAGAAGTGATCTTTTAGCAGCGAGAGGGTTCCATTGGCCCCGGGGTGGCCAGTGCCCAGAGATGAGTGCGCTGAGTGAATGAGGGGGGTGCGCTGTGTTCGGGTGACGTACTGTAGTCCAGGTGGACAGCCTGGCGGTTCGTTGGTGGAGACACTGGAAGTAGGTACTGACTCGGGTGACCATTGGATGGGACATAGGAACATGTCTTCTGGAAGAATGGGTTCAGGGTCCTTACAGTCATCCTCGGGTGCATGGAGACGAGATAAGGCATCCGCTTTCAAATTCCATGATCCAGGTCTGTAAGAAATGGAGAAATTAAAGCGTGTAAAGAACAGAGCCCATCTTGCCTGATGTGGATTCAGTCTCTTGGCGTCTCGAAGATATTTCAGGTTCTTATGATCGGTCAATACCACGAATGGCTGCTGAGCTCCCTCCAACCAGTGTCTCCACTCCTCGAGAGCTAACTTGATGGCAAAAAGCTCTCGGTTACCGATGTCATAGTTCCTCTCCACCGGGCTGAGTTTGCGGGAGAAGAAGGCACATGGATGGAGTCTGGTCAGAGTCCCCTGCTGCTGAGACAAAACTGCCCCTACCCCGGTTGTGGAGGCGTCAACTTCCACGACAAACGCCTTATCAGGATCCGGGTGGACGAGGATAGGGGCACTGACGAAGGCTTCTTTCAAGGTGTTAAAGGCCTCTGTGGCAGATGGTGTCCAGGACAGTGATTTGGGCTTGAGTTTGAGGAGGTTGGTGAGCGGGCTGGCAATGGAGCTATAGTTTTGGATGAACCTTTTATAGAAATTGGCGAAGCCGAGGAAGCGTTGAGTTCCTTAATAGAAGTGGGTATTGGCCAATCCCGGATGGCGGTTACCTTCACCTCGTCCATCCTTACACCATACTGGTCGATGTGGTAACCTAGGAACTTTACTGAAGACTGATGGAAGGAGCACTTTTCTGCTTTTAAGAATAAGTCATGTTCTTTCAGACGTTGTAGGACCTCCGCAACATGCTGGTGATGTTCGGCCCAACTCCGGGAGTATATGAGTATATCGTCAATGTAAACGAGTACGAATTGATAGAGAAACTCCCGGAGTACCTCGTGCATGAAATCCTGGAATACGGAGGGGGCGTTGACAAGTCCATACGGCATGACGCAGTATTCGTAATGGCCAGTAGGTGTCACGAAGACTGTCTTCCACTCGTCCCCCTCACGTATCCGGATGAGGTTGTATGCGCTGCGGAGGTCCAACTTGGTGAAGAGGCGTGCTCCGCGGAGGTGCTCCAGTGCAGCCGGGACGAGGGGAAGAGGATACCGAAACTTGACCGTGATCTTGTTCAGTGCCCGATAATCTATACAAGGCCTCAAACCACCGTCCTTCTTTGCCACGAAGAAAAAACTCGAAGCAGCAGGGGATGTCGATGGGCGGATGTAGCCTTGTTGGAGAGCTTCCTGAATGTACTCCTCCATGGCCTTCTGCTCAGGAATGGAAAGTGGGTATATTTGCCCACGGGGCACTGGCTCACCCTCACCAGGATTCGAACTCAAGGAGACAGCACACTAACCACTTCCCCAAATCACTTGGTGGATCGACTAACACAACATACGTTATAAATCGTCAATTCGCTTAACTGTTTCTTTGTCGACTTGTTCTTTGTTCTGTTTCAGAGCAATACTTGAAAATGACCACTAGGTGTCACCGTAGAGGCGGGTGTCAAAATGTTTCGAAGCCTCGACACATTTGCTTCGACTGCTTCAGTGTTTCACGAAGCCTCGCTCTGCCCATCACTATTCAAGGCTGAGGCAGAGAAATCCAGAGTAACAGACAGAATATCAAAACCAGGATTCTAAGCTTAGAAATGCAGTAACGACACATGCAAGACCTAGCCCTGAATTACTGAACGAACCAGGTGAGCAAACAGGGTTAACGAGACACAAGTGAAAACAATGAGTGCTGATGGGTCTGTGGAAAGGATTGTGGGGAATGAAGTTCATGACAGAGTGGACCACCAGAGCACTGATAATCGTGACAATTGTATGTTTTAAGTGTACTATAAAATAATAGTATCTTTATTTAATCTCATTTTGTATGTTAAAATACAATATATCACACTTTATTTATTAATTTATTTATTATTTTATTTAAAAAATAAACTAAATAAAAAAGTGAAAATACAATTATTATTTATTTTGTATTAATATTACATTTTTTACAATTATAATTTTTTTATTAATTTTTTTTTTTTTTTTTGTTATCAACAATTTTTTATTTTAATTTTTTTTACAAACAACACAACAAAATATCCAAAATAAAACAAAACAAAACAGCAGACACATACTCATCTAAAAGTTCAATCAAAAGGGAGGGAGAGAGGGAAGGACAACAAGAACACAAAAGTCACTCCTTTAAATAATCACGTACATTCAGTAAAAAACACTGCCAAGCCTCAATGGTTGAAGGCCTGGCCCCACCGACTCGCGCCGTTGTACACTCACATGAGAGAATTTGCAGGAGGCTACGGATCCAATATGCCTCTCTACACATGTATGGTGTAAACCAGTTCTGAATTATTGTCTTCTTCACAGCTGTAAAACCAGCAAACAACATTCTCTTTTGCATTGAACTAATACAGAGATCAGAATCATCATTAAGAAGACATAAACTCGGGTTAACAGACCAATCAATTCTCAGTAATGATGACAAAACCAGGTTTACATGTGTCCATAGACTGATGACGACAGGACATTCCCAAAACATATGCAGAAAAGTGCCCGATGATGTAGTGTTACATATATGGCAGTTCAAATTTGACTGCAGTTTCATTTTAAATCTTTTGTAAGGAGTTATGTATGCTCTATGAATGACTTTGAAGTGAATAAGACGATGAGCCAGATTTTTAGATGTTAAGCTGAGATTAGACCACACTCTCTCCCAGTCGACAGATAAATTAAGATCAGATAATTCCCTATTCCAAATAGTTTTAATAGAAAGAGGTTTTGTAATACAATCAATAATTTTATTATATATTAAGGAAACAAATGGCCGACCAGCAGATGGTGCAATCCAGTCCCGCATAGGATGAGAGGAAATGGAAGAAGACCAAGGAACGCCATACGCTTTGAGAGCAGAACGTAATTGAAGAAAAACAAAATATGCAGATGCTGGTAGACAAAATTTGTCTCTCAATGCCTGAAATGAACAGAGGCCCTGGTTATCATACATATCACCGCACGTGTTCACACCTAAAGAGGACCAAGAGGGTTGGACAAATGGACGATTTCCACATACAAAGTTCAAATTGTGCCATAAAGGTGTACTGTTACAGAATTTGAAGGGTCCACCTATCCGACGTTCAACCGTTTTCCAGATTTTAATAGAGTTAGCCACAACCGGACCAAATTTATAATTATCCCCTTTTTTTCCTGTGCCAGTAAATAAAATATCTTGAAGTCTATTTGGTTTAACCTTGTCAGCTTCAATCACCCTCCATGAAACTGTAGATTGAGGATCAACCCAATTATGAAGGGCCTTAAGCTGGAACGACCAATAATATAATTCAAAATTTGGTACAGCCAGTCCTCCTGCGCTATTAGGATGTTGTAATGTGGTAAGTTTAATTCTGGGACATTTATCATTCCAGATAAACTTAGAAATTATGGAGTTGATCTCCTTAAAGTAACCTGGAGGGGGAGAAAGTGGTAGCATAGAGAAAAAAAAATTAAATCGAGGTAACAAATTCATCTTAACAGTGGAGATTCTTCCTTGGAGAGAGACTTTAAGATTCTTTCATCTTTGAATGTAATTTTTGACCTTAACGAAAATGTTATTAAAATTGTCTCTGGCAATCTTATGAATGTTTTTATATATGGTAATGCCCAAATAGATGGGATAAATGAGGGAATAGAAAAATTAACCTTAACATTGTTAATTGGCATTAAAGCAGATTTGCTCCAATTTATTTTATATCCTGATAGGCTACTAAAATTATCAAATTCCTTAATTACACTAGAGACTGAAACATCAAAGTGGTCTAAATATAGAATAATATCATCAGCGTATAATGAAATACAATGATTATGGTCATGAATCTTAATCGATACTTCAGATTTCCTGATGGCTTGTGCTAAGGGTTCGAGAGATAGACAAAACAATAAGGGGGAAAGTGGACACCCCTGTCTCGTTCCCCGCTGTAAAGGGAATGAGGGGGAAATAATATTACCAGTTATGACTGATGCTGCAGGTGAGTGGTATAATGTCTTAATCATAGAAACGAAGTGTTCACCGAAGCCGAAACATTGCAGAACTGCCCACATATAATTCCACTCTAGCCTGTCAAAGGCTTTTTCTGCATCAAGTGATAAGACCGCACAAGGTGTTGGGTGGGAGTCCGCAAAGTCAAGAATATGAAGGAGTCGACGCATATTGTCAGATGCATTGCGCCCCTTGATGAAACCAGTTTGGTCCTCCTTGATCAGACTGTGAATTACCTTCTCCAAACGAGAAGCAAAAACTTTAGCATAGATTTTTAGATCACATGGGATAAGCGAAATCGGTCTGTAGCTGGAACAATCTAATGGATCTTTCCCTTTTTTAAGAAGTAATGAAATCAGTGATGTTTTTTGATCTCTATGAAATGCCCCATGTTCAATTGCAAAATTAAATGAGTTAAGCATAAGTATCCCTACCAAATCCCAAATTTCTAAATATAATTCAGGGGGTAGACCATCTAGACCCGGCGATTTGCCCTTTTGAAGGCTTTTTAGAGAGACGTGAAGTTCCTCCAAACTTAATGGGGCCTCCAAAGATTCTTTATCTATCTGTGAGATCCGAGGCAGTTCCAATTTATCTAAATACTGCTTACAAATTGGTTCATCAAAATCTGTTTCGGCTTTATACAGATTTGTGTAAAAACCTTTAAATATGTCATGAATTGCCACAGTGTTCGTAGTGACCTGATCATCCGATAATTTTATTGTGCTAATATATGCCTTAGACTCGCATTCTTTCAACCTAAGGGCCAATAAATGACTAGGTCTCTCTGATTCAAAATAATATTTTTGTCTAGTCCTATGTAAAATAAATTCTGCCTTTGAGTGTGAAAGTAAATAATATTCTTCTTTTAAAGAGGACAGCTGTGTAGCTCAGTAAAATTATGTTTTTGTAGGTTTTGTAATGATTGGATTTTATTTTCTAATTGTGTAAACTGGTGAGTTCTCGCTTTGGCAAGAGTAGAAGAGAAAGATATACAGAAACCTCGCATAGCACACTTAGTCGTTTCCCACAGTATTTGAGGATCCACATCAGAGGGCATATTAATTTCAAGAAAGTCCTTAATATATTCTTTTAGAGAGGTAATAAAAGTCTGATTACTTAATAATGATATGTTAAAGTGCCATCTAGGGGACTTGGCTTTGACATCGGAAAGAGGAACACTGCACAACATAGCAGAATGATCAGATAATAAAATTGGTAATATAGATATAGAGGAATTAGATGAAATTAAAGATGGGCTGAGAAATATGTAGTCTATCCTAGAGAAAGTATTGTGTCTATTAGAAAAAAAAGTCCTTAGCTTTAGTGTTCTGAATTCTCCATAAATCGATTAAGTTGAGCTCAGGATGGATTGGCTGTTGTATCAGATTGAGACTTATTTAAAGCAGGATTTATGACAGCATTAAAATCACCACCCACCACTAGAGGGCAATCAATCTCCTCAAGTAAAGTTTTGGAAATCTGTGTAAGGAATCCACGTTCTGTCTCATTCGGACCATAAATAGAGACCGATGCTAACCTATTATTATATATTTTGCATCAGATAAAAACAAATCTACCCTTCTCATCACTACCAAGGTGTTCAATTGTTAAATTTAACTTCCTGTTAACAAGGATAAGCACCCCCTTAGTTTTATTTTGAGCGCAGGAAAAAGCTATTAATTTGTAATACTTATTCTGGAAACGTGCCACGTCAGATTGTTTTAAATGTGTCTCTTGTATTAAGGCACAGGAGATAGATTTACGGTGTAAATATTCTAATACACGGGTTCTTTTAACAGCAGAATTTAAACCATTCACATTCAGTGATAAAATATTTAAAGTATGCATTGAATATTCATAATCCCAAGATTGTACACAATAAATGCAAAAAACAAAAAAAAACAAAAAACAGAAGCACTTCCATTCCGTAAATAACCCGTAAACACTGATGTGCATTTTAGATACCAAACCTCCTATATGAAAAATCCCTTTAGAAATAATGTAAAATAGATAAAAGTATAAATGTCTGCTGTAAAAAACAAAAACAACATAAAAATGTGAACAACCGACAACCATAAACAAAGAACAACTCAGACCGCACATTACCGAGAACATAGGTCTGACTGAGCAACAAAAAACGGTGATAGGTTGTGACCGATCCACCCTAATGCAAGACATGTCTCCCGAAAGGCTCACACAGCCAGAAAAAAAATATTTTTAGTAATTAAACCTACTCTCCATTAGTCCCCTCCAAAACAGAAAAATGGAGTGTCAGTCTTACCAGCAAAGAAATCGTTGTACCGGATAAGTAAGGACAATATCCCAGTATAAGAGAAGAAAACGCAAACAATAGGTTTAGCAAGCATCCATGGCCATCCTGCTATCATCCCCTTCTGGGCAGCTAGGGCCAAGTCCATCCCGGCCGTCACGCCCCTCCCGTGGAAATGGAGAAACAGCGGCCGCTGCTCCCCCGTCGTCCCCCCGAAGAGCGGCAGCATAGGACTTCTGCTGAGACATGGAACTGATAAAATCCTCCGCTTTCTGAGGGGAATCGTAGCTCCTCTGTTCCCCTTTGTGCCGTAGCTTAATCACCGCTGGATAGATGAGGAAGGGCTGGAGACCAAGCGCTGTCATCTTCTTCAAAACCGGACCAAATGCCTTTCTCCTGATCGCTGTAGCCGGACTAAAGTCAGGAAAAAACAGCAGTGTGACATTGTTCTGTGCGCACTTCACCGGATACGCCTGCCGAGCACCTTTCAGGATATCTGATCTGTCATGCCATCTCAGTACACGGAAGATGAGAGTGCGCGGCCGATCGGAGCCCCTCCCTCCGTCATACATGCGATGCGCCCGATCAATCTCAATGTCACGGCCCCTCAAGGAAGGAATCCACTTGGAAAGATTAGCTCGGAGGAAACTAGCTGCATCTGGACCTTCCATCCCTTCTGGGAGTCCCACCAATCTAACATTGTTCCGCCTGCACCTGTCCTCCATATCTGTCATCTTCTCGGTGAGTCGCTCCAGCTGATCCTTTAAGTCCGTGACTGTTCTCTTATCTGCACGCGCCGCTGCCTGAACAGAATCAACGCGGTCACGTGTCTGCTTCATCTTGGTAACTATGGCCTCAAACTCCTCTCTTAGCTCTTTAACAGACTTATTGGTCGCTAGTATGTCCTCACGCAGCTCGCGCAATGCTGGAATCAGCACAGAGTCCATCGCATCTCTCACTGCCGAGTTCACAACCGAATTCAAAGTGCTTTGGTGTTCTTTAAATGCTAGTTCAATGCGGCTAGCAATAGCACTGTCCAGCTCTTCACTGGAGATGGCTGAATCTCTGAATTTTTTCTTCATTGGCGATTGCTCAATCTCCCTTTTCCGATCTCCTTTGTCTGCCTTAGCACTCATGATGGGTCTAATGCAGAGTGGTTCAAATTTCACTGACAGGATCGTGAAATATTTGGCAAAGTGAGCGGAGCGAAAAACTAAGCCTGCATCACCGTCGAGGGGTCACGTGATCCTCCCAATATTTTATTTTTTATAGTAATATATAATGGGTTACACTGTGAGCATTATGAACACCAAACCAAATCTCAAGGTGCTCTCATGAGCACCAGACCCAAAAACTGCTGTGCACCCCTGATTATAATACACACGTTTTTAATAAAAGAAGATAAACTCAGAGAATATGTACTGCACCAACACATTATTATTATTTTTTTAAAACACTATTGACTTTACATTTTCTCTTTCATCATGGAAATAATTTATTATATAATTTTTGGCTAAATATCTTATCAACATAACACAATATATATTTATACAAGGCGTCCTTTGGGATAGTCATAATTTTCCTCATATTTGAGCACTACTTACGTAAGTTACCAAGTTAAACAAACCATAAAGGCCTACAGATGAAACTGCCTCCTGAATGGAGCGACCTACAACAATATTTATACACGTCTCAGGGTCAAAAATCTGAAGCTCCTGAGCTAATCTGTGCTGCTTCATTAGTTTTGAGCACAACACAAGTACTGCAAGATATTATTACACGTCATATAATCCACATGAAATATTATCTTATGGTGCAAGTGTAAAAAAAATATATAATTTTGTAAATAATTGTACACTTCTTTCAAGCGTAGCTCAAGTGTTGTACAAAAATAATATTGTTCAATTGCAGTACAAATGTTGTTCAGTTTAATCTCTTTTTGGGGGTTGGGGAAGAAAATTAAAAACAGCTCTTAACTACTGTCTCATACAGTAACAACAACACCAGTATGCAATAAAATTAAGCAGTCCGAGCAGCTCAGCACTTGATGTTCATGATTGGCATCTGGTATCCAAAAAAATCTGACTGAAGTAATGAAAGCGAGAGCACAAGAGACAAGAAAAAACAACAGAGAACACAAAAACACTGCACAATTGTAAATGTCAGCTACATCAACTGAAGTTAATAGAAAAATACATACATACATACAACCCCAAATCAGAAAAAGTTAGGACAGTATGGAAAACGCAAATAAAAAAAGAAAGTAGTGACTTCTAAATTTACTTTGACTTGTATTTCATTGCAGACAATATGAACACAAAATATTTCATGTTTTGTCTGGTCAACTTCATGTCATTTGTAAATATACATCCTTTCCTGTCATTCAGACCTGCAACACATTCCAAAAAAAGTTGGGACAGGAGCAATTTAGGGCTAGTAATGAGGTAAATTGGTTAAATAATGATGTGATTTGAAACAGTTGATGTCAACAGGTGATTGTAATTATGATTTGGTACACAAGCAGCATCCAAGAAAGGTCTAGTCCTTTAGGAGCAAAGATGGGCCGATGATCGCCAGTTTACCAACACATGCGTGAGAAAATTATTGAAATGTTTAAAAACAATGTTCCTCAAAGAAAGATAGGAAGAGATTTGGATATTTCACCTTCAACAGTGCATAACATAATTAAAAGATTCAAGGAATCTGGAGGAATTTCAGTGCATAAAGGACAAGGGCGCAAGCCTAAGCTGAACAACCATGATCTCCGATCCCTCAGGCGGCACTGCATCAAGAATCCGCATTCATCTATAAGCGATATCACCACATGGGCTCAGGACTACTTTGGCAAACCTTTGTCAAGTACCACAATACGTAGTTACATCCACAAATGCCAGTTAAAACTATACTGTGCCAAATGGAAGCCCTAAGTTAACAGTGTCGAGAAGCACCGTCGACTTCTCTGGGCTCGGAGGCATCTGGGATGGACCATTACACAGTGGAAACATGTACTGTGGTCAGATGAATCAGTATTTCAGGTATTTTTTGGGAGGAATGGATGCCGTGTGCTCCAGACCAAAGAAGAAAAGGATCATCCAGACTGTTACCAGCAACAAGTCCAAAAGCCAGGGTCTGTCATGGTATGGGGTTGTGTCAGTGCCCTTGGCAATGGTAACTTGCACTTCTGTGATGGCACCATTAATGCTGAAAAGTACATAGAGATTTTGGAGCACAATATGCTGCCTTCAAGAAGACATCTTTTCCAGGGACGTCCATGCATATTTGAACAAGACAATGCAAAACCACATTCTGCACACATTACAAAGTCCTGGCTGCGGAGGAAGAGGGTACGGGTACTTGACTGGCCTGCCTGCAGTCCCGACCTGTCTCCAATAGAGAATGTGTGGTGCATTTTGAAGCGCAAAATGTGACAACGAAGACCCCGTACTGTTGCCAACCTTAAGACTTGTTTGCAGGAAGAATGGGACAAAATTACACCTGAAACACTTCATCACTTGGTGTCTTCAGTCCCTAAACGTCTTTTAAGTGTTGTGAAAAGGAATGGCAACATTACAAAGTTGTAAATGCTTTACTGTCCCAACTTTTCTTGGAATGTGTTGCAGGTCTGAATGACAGGAAAGGATGTATATTTACAAATGACATGAAGTTGACCAGACAAAACATGAAATATTTTGTGTTCATATTGTCTTGCACAAGTCAAAGTAAATTTAGAAATCACTACTTTTTTTATTTGCGTTTTCCATACTGTCCCAATTTTTTCTGATTTGGGTTGTAAAAACATATGTATGTTCTGGAAAGTAACAATGGCAATATTGTGTATGTTTCCTGCTCCTGGAGGGCCACTGTCCTGTAGAGTGTAGCTCCAACTCTAATCAAACACACCTAAGCCAGTAATAAGGTCTCGAAAAAAATATATTAAATATGACTGTATAAGTGTCATTGTCACAGAATGGCTCGTATTCCTTCATCACTGATCACGTTCACCTGCACTTGATTACTCATCATGCTCACCTGCTCCTCAGCATCACAGTCATTAGCACCGGGATAAAAGCTCACTCCTCAGCCTGCACTAGGGTCGGATCTTAAAGTCACTAAGCTGCCAAGACGTTGATTCCTGTGGATACTACACGGACCTTCACTCTACAGCGGAATGCTAGCTGAGTATACTTACCTGTGTTACTTACCTGAAGATACTTACCCTCTGCCTTCCCTCTCACTAACAGATACCTATATATCTGTGGACTCAAGAGACTCACGGGCTCTCCAGGATTCCTATCCGCCACGAACCTGCCAGGAGACGGAGACACAGTCAGAAACCCAGCGCACTATCCACAATACTTTTAAGAAAGCCACTTACCTCACACAAAGACTATCACTACTGTTGTCTCACCAAATCCTGTAATAAACTCAATCTCTTCACACTTACCTTTGTGTCTGGCAGTTCCGTAACAGTCATGGGGTTCCACTTCATTTTTAATCACTTGCAAACTTCCCTAAGCACGTCCCCTTAGGGAAATCTCTGCTGCAATTTTGAAGTGTGTTTCACTTCATTAAGTGAATGGAGGAAGTTTATATGGTCAGACTTTGATTTTGACAGAGGGATCAAGTTGACTCATACTTCAGGCAGCTCAATATACTGCAATGCAACATGATTGGCCACCACCCCACACAACTGTAGTCTATGAAATAATTATTATTTAACAGAAAAATCAAATAAATTCATGAAGGTAAAAAAAAATGCAAATGATAAATCATCTCCATAGTGGATTCCAAGTGATCAAGGGTTTATCACGTTACAATTTAGCCAACTGCAAGGGATCCACCAGTAGTGAGCATTTTTGCAATGCAAGTGATAACAAACATCAGAGTCAACATGGTGGAGGTTAATGAGTGAAGGGCATAAAATAGTGGAAAAGTGTCTTTGCTCTTGTTTTTCGAACATTGTTTAGTGATATTTTGGCAATTGGAAAACTAACATAACTAAAAAGAAGTCAGAAGCTAGCTAACAAGGTACATTTCCACCAACTCCTGGACTGTAGTGTGGAACGCACAATGATTGGGGAAAAAAATAAAATTCTATGGATTAACCCTGACTTTTATTTTGTATTTGTGTTTTGCTCATGTTTTCTCTTCTCTCTGATTGTTTACATTCATGCCTTTTTAGTTAACTACTCCTGTGTGTATAAAACTCAGTGTATTCTGTGTTCCTTGTCGGTTCTTATCATTACCAGGCTAGATATTAGGTTTGCTCTGTTGTGTTGTGCTCACTTGTTTCTCATTTGCAGTACTGCAATGCACGTCTTTTATGTTTGTAAATAAAGTTTATACTGCATTTAGATCCCACTCTCCCATGTTTCTGAGTTACCAAACATAACAATACGATAATTCAGAAAATGTGCACCTTTAATACAAGTGATGGCCATCATCCAGAGGTGACAGAGCCACCACATTCTCACTCCCAACTCATCACATATTGACACTTGGTCAGGACCCTTTGGCGTCACTTTTTTATGCACAGGGTATCATTTTTTAACATGCAGGCCTCCATTGCTTTAAACAAGAAACCCTTGGCGTCAATATGCCGACACGAAAGGCACTGGGAATTTTATTGTCATGATTAAATTATATATTGGGTAATAATATTGGCATTATTGCGGAGCCTCACCGGTCCATTCCCTCCAGTCCCGCCATGGCCATCCGCCGGGCTTCCTGTTTGTCAATGTCAATGTCAATGTCAATGTCAACTTTATTTATATAGCACCATTAAAAACAACAACTGTGGACCAAGGTGCTGAACAAAATATCAGAATATCAGAAACCTTCAATAAAAAAATGACAATATGACAAATTACACACATTTAAAATCACTAAATACACAAATTAGCTAAATGCTAAGGAAAATATATATGTTTTGAGCTTTCCCTTAAAATCATGTACCGTAGAAATAGTTCTAATGTAAACAGGTAAACTGTTCCAGAGTTTCGGTGCAGCAATGGAAAAAGCACGATCACCTTTCAGTTTCAACCTAGCCCGCGGAACATTTAGTTGTCTCTGGTTGGATGACCTCATAGACCTTACTGGATTGTGAATGGAGAGTAGATCAGACAAATATTCAGGTGCTAGACCATTCAAACATTTAAAAACTAGTAGCAACACTTTAAAATCAATTCTGAAACGGGCTGGAAGCCAGTGCAGAGAAATTAAAACTGGAGTAATGTGTTCTCGTTTTCGAACACCTGTAAGAAGCCTGGCAGCAGCATTCTGTCCGCCGGGTTTCCTGTTTGGCCGGAGCCTTGCTTGTCTGTCCCTCGCTGGTTCGTCCTGCAAGCCCCGCCCTGGCCTCCTGCTTTGCTGGCCCCATCCTGGCACCCTGGTCTACCTCTGTCTCCAGGCCCTCTTCCACCACACGGGCCTGGCCCGCCATCCCTCCCCCTGGTCCACCTCCATTCCACCTCCCTCCTGGACTTCTTTGAGGCATGATGGAGCGTCTGGAATCTGCTCTTTAAAGCAGGGGTCATGTCACAGCCATTTGCTGGAGTGCCCATAACAGCCACCAGAGGGCACTCCTTCTGGATTATATTTTTTTTTTCCCTGGACTTCATTTTCCATCACCCTTTGCTCTGTCTATTAATTACTAAAAACCATAGACTTTCCTCCATTGTGTCTAAGCGTCATATCAAACAGGCAGGTCACATCCTGAGGCAACCAGAACAACGCCTAGCAAAAATTGCACTGACATGGATGCTGCCCAATGGACGTCGAAGGTGAGGAATGCCAAAGAAGACCTGGCGAAGTACATTCAAAGAGGATTTAAAGCAAGTTGGCGTTAAATGGGAAGAAATTGAATCCCATGCAGCCAATCAGGGAGGGGAGGGGGTGTAGTGTAGTTTAACTGGCAAACAGTAAATAATACCTTTCATTACTGTTACTCACAGGGTTTACTCTGAACACACTGCTTGACATCATCTGTCATTTCCCAACAAATTTAAGCCAACATAGCCATAAACAGGCCATTATGTGCTTGACAGTTCATGCACACAAAAGCTTTTATGTCTAAAATGTTTTAAAGAAGTGAACTTGTATTTCAAGTTCTGAAAATGTGAAAATGAAAAATGCAAGTTCCCATCTGGAAGCTCTACATGTCATCATTTAACACAATGCTGGGATGTATTCAACACAAACCAAAACTGACCCTGTTAACGTTACTTTAACACGTTCCAGGTTTTCTTTCATCTGCCATAGAGATACTTCCCATCCAATCAATTCCCATCAAATCAAGGCCCACACAAACATTTTCTTTGTTGAATATCTTGTCAGATTATGAAAATAAATTGATTTCATGTTGACTGTCCTCGGGGGCGGATTTAGTGAATTGGGGGCCCCAGGCAAATATAGGATGTATTATATAGGCAATAGGCAAATTTTGCATGTTATAATGGGATTCTTTCATTTACATTTACATTTATTAATTTAGCAGACACTTATTCTTTCATGTTGTAGACCACGAAATAGCAATTGTTTTACCGTTGAGATACAAGTTTTAACAAAAAAACAAAAAAAAGTATAAAATGATAAACCTCACAATTGAACCTTTAAACCATTCTTTTTTTAAGAAAAGGGATGAGTCAGAAGTATAAATTATAATATTATTTTAAACGGGTTTATGTGGGTGGATTTTCACATTGGTCTGAACAAAAACTGCAGACTGGATTACTGAAAATGCACATTCATTCTATAGTCTGTACTTTATCAGGTAAAATTAAAATTTTTATCTGTTCTAAATGTACCTTAAATACATACTTTTCAAGTTTTGAATACTCTAATCAACATGGGCATGGACAAATATGGATACTTTATGCAATATGTGTATTATTAGTGAAACTATAGTTAACATACATAGAGCATGAAGAGTAGACATGTTTCAAAGGTCATAAATTGTTCATGTCTATTAGACACATGAAAAAAAAAGAACATAGAAATACCAGGTTCCCATTACTTCTCTTTCTTTGCACTGAGCAATTAACTTACACAAACCTGTTGATATTTTCGCAGGACAGGGCAGCTCTTCTGAACATGCAAAATGTACATTTATTATTTATTATTACATTTGTTTGCCGCTCTGTGCCATATACTGTATTTTGATGCAGCTAAATTCTCAATAAAACTGTTTTCATTGGTATATTTTTTTTCTGTTTCTGTTGTCAGGCAACAGGATGAATATGAAATAGTGAATGAAACGCGACCCATTAAGACTACATAACCAGCTCCCTTCCAAGATGTTAATCTGCACAAAAAACCTGATTTATAATCCAGCTGTCGTATGATAAAATCAAATAGGCTACACATAAGATAAAGACAATAGCTGTGCTGAGATTTCGGCTATACTTGCATGTAAAATTAGAGAAGCAACATATCTGTGTTTTAACTGAAAGCGCAGTTCCTTTCAGCCGCTCACTGAACAGAGCAGACGCAGAGAGAGAGAAAGAGAGAGAGAGAGGTGTGTGCCGCTGGGGAAGAGAGACCTCGTGCTCGCGCAGCAGTCAGCTTCAATGCATAATATTTTCATTTGCTACAAGCAGGATACACAAGAAGACGCAGACAACACGCAGACAGTTGTCGTGGTAATAAACACAGTAAACAGCAACCGTTCGCTTCTCCGCGCTTAATGCGCATCTCCTATATGAAAAGCATTTTAGGGGGCCCTTGGCTTTTGGGGGCCCAAGGCAGTCCTTTGCCTAATGGGTAAATCCGCCCCTGACTGTCCTCATATTTCTTATTGTGGTACATTTAATGCCTACATTTACATTTAATTACGTGTATACAGTACTAATGATGTTAAACAGCTGACACTTCTAAAAAGCAGATTTAGCTAATAAACTGTAAGGTCACTAAGAGTAAGTTGTTAACCTCAACTTTTTGATTTAAATAACAGAATAAGTTTTAGTTTCGGCACTCAGAGAAAAAAAAAGGTACAAAGCTGTCACTGGGGTGGAACCGTAAGAGGTACGAAAGCTAAATGCTACATCTTTGTACCTAATTTACCCCTAAATGGCACATATTAGTACTGTAAAAGTACATATTAGTACTTTAAAAGTACATGTTATTACCTAAAATGTACATATTTGTACCTTAATGTGTACCATTTGAACTGAATTTGTTAGTAATCACAGTAACTTACTCCATAAACATACCTTGCACCAGAGCAGGTTATGTTTTATGGTTACTGGTTTCACAGTTAACATGGTTACAACATCAGAGGTATTCAGCACATGCATGCATTTCTGATGAGGCGCCAGTGGCTGTGACATGATACAAAGTTAATTTCATTCTACCCTACAAACATAAACCCAATATTTTATCTTTTTTGTCAACAGAATATTATCTGTAATATATCAAATAGCCACTGGAATGTCTATGAAGATTATATCATCCATGATGCTACATAAAAGTATAGTGAGGCGTTCTGTTGTTCTTCATGGGATACCTATATCTGTCATATTTTTGTGACATTTTAGAAGTAAATGTGTCTTTTCACATGTGAGCATCAATTTTTTGCAAGACACAGCAAAGGTGATGAATGCTTCTATAAATCCCTGGAGTTGAGTGTGAGACAAGTAAAGCAGAGAAGTGTTGTATACCAAATAAATGACAGTGTAGGTCAAGGGTTTATCCCCGTAGCGCAGGCTGACTGTGCTCAAAGGAAATTGTTAGGAGGCCGCTAAAGTTTTGCACATTACATCCAGAGAATTGCAGGAGTTGGGCTGCAGGCAAGTGTTAAAACAAGGGACATACTGTGAGTGTGTCGTCCACGCAGGGAATCGGGTTACAGGTGGGTGTTGGTGCCTGAAATCATAGACCTTTTCAGTTTTAAGCTAGAGGGGTGAAAGGATTTAAAGAGAGTAAGGCAATATGCAATACTTTCTGTGTTTGCCTTAAAATTTCCCAACACCTCTGGCATATCTGATATTCTTGAAAATAGATATTTTGGATTACCAATGGCCTGATATCCTATATTATAGTAGCGTGGTACTACCATTTATTACTGAACTTTAAGATTACTGACAACTCATAATTAGCAGAGGACTACTAAGAACGACAGTATACAGGTTCATAATTAATGCAAATAATCAGGGCTTGACATTAACACCCACCAACCCATCAAATGCAGGTGGATTTCAGCAGTGGCGTGTAACACAATTGCACCCACTAGCCTCCATGGCCACTAAACAAGGAGCCGCCTGCCCCAGACGAGTCTCCATGGACAAGACATGACAAGGTTATTTAAAATGTTCCTGTGGGCACAACAATGTGGGACAGACACATGGCACTCCTGGCCGTGACGTGTGGACTCTATCCATGGGGCTAGGGATAGCGGCGGCCAGCGGGCATGAGACAGCGCCAATCCGGTGGGCTTGAGTCAGAGGCGATCCGGTGGCGTGATCTCCCGCGAATGGCGCGCCTGGGTGAGCGGCAACCCGGGAACTAGGCAACCAGCCAGCGGGCTTAGGAGAGCCACCGCCGGCGGCGGATATCTCCCGCCATCGGCGGGCATGAGGGCTCGCGGCCAGTGGACTCGTGGCGATCCCGCCGAACTCCCCTTGACGCGGGCTACGAGCGGGATGACGAGCGGCGACTTCCTTGCTGCGGGACAGACAGACACAGGAACAAATAAAAAACTTTTCAAAAAACGAACAAAACAAAACGAGGTGAAGGGGCGCCGCTTACGGTTAAGTCTGGTCTTCTGTCACGGTGCACACACGAGGGAGAAACAGGAACACGCAGACGAGGACGTAAACTCAAATTATAGTCTTTAATGTAGACATCAAGGGACATCAAGGGAGATAAAGGCAAGGCAAGGCAAGGCAAGGCAAGGCAAGGCAAGGCAAGACAAGACCAAATCAAACTGAACAGACAGGGCTATAAATACACAGGTAAATCATAGATAATTAGACAAACAGGGCTGGACAAGGATTAACTCATAATGACACTTAACGAGGACAGGAAACTAACCAAATATGGACACACACACGACAGAGGACTTACACCTATCTAGTTACATCTATAATTACACTGTCAACCCTATGCCTTCGCCTTAGGTCAGTGGTTTTCAATCCTGAACCTGGGAACAGCTCTGTTTGCCTCTCATATCTGACACACTGATTTGAGTTCATGGATCTCTCTGCTAACCAACTGATGATCAGAATCAGGTTTGTTAAATAAGCTAGACATACAAAACGTGCAAAGTCCCCATGACCAGGACTGAATAGCACGGCCTTAACCCACCCATACAACGAGACCTGTCCCCAACCTCTCCCATATCTTACCTGTTGGTAAATCAATGGACCAGAGCTTATTTTTATCCATTTCATGCTAAAAGTGTGCTTAGTCATGCTTAGTTATTTTATAGTTGCAAGCGTCGATGTTCCCACATCTTGTAGTACCTACTACAAGACTGATAAACTTCCCTTACATGCATGCAGAGGTGGTCAGTAACGAAGTAAAACTTCTTCGTTACTGTACTTAAGTAAATTTTTCAAGTATCTGTACTTTACTGGAGTAGTTTTATTTTGAGCAACTTTTACTTTTACTTCACTACTGTCAGACCTGTGTTCCCCATGTCACGTGTTTCCCCTCCTCTTGTGACCTTATTTGGTGTTTCCTGTCATTTGTATTATCAGTTCCCAGCCCTGTGTCTTTAGTTGATTAGTCCCCAGCCCTGTGTTAGTAATTATCCACTATAGTCTCCCCTTTAAAGGCCCTGTGTTTCCCTGCCTCTGTGTCCAGTCTTAACGTCATTTGTTGTGTAATGTTGTGTCTCCTACGGTCTCCAAATAAAGTATAATTGAAGGAAGTTCCTCGTCTCCGCGTTTCCCTGCTCCAGAGTGGTTCGTGACAGAAGACTGGACCCAAAAAAAAAAGGAAGGACTAAGGAGGCGCAACTTTTCCCTCGGTTTTGTTTTCCGTTTTGAAAAGTTTTTGTTTTCTGTTTTTTCCCCCTCTCCGTGGCAATGGAGTTCGCCGCCCGCCTCTTTGCCCTCATCGGGAAGGACCTCCCCTTCATGGAGTACGCTGGGGAATTTTGTGGGCTTGCGGCGGTGACGGAGGTGGAGGACTCGGCCCTCCTCCACATGTTCCGGCTCGGGGCCTGTTACCATCGCCCCGTAGACCTCCCAGACACCGCAGGACTTACCTGGAGAGAAGGGATTTACCGGTGTCTGGGAAGCGTCCGGGCCCGAGCCAGAACCAGCCTGCAAGTGGGGAATATGGCAAGCCCAATATGCCTAAATCGCCAGAGTTCTCCAGTGCCCACTCCTCGACTGCGCTCTCCGGAGCCCCTGCTGGTTCCGTCCAGCTCCCCAGAGCCCCTGCTGGTTCTGTCCAGCTCCCCAGAGCCCCTGCTGGTTCCGTCCAGCTCCCCAGAGCCCCTGCTGGTTCCGTCCAGCTCCCCAGAGCCCCTGCTGGTCCCGTCCAGCTCCCCAGAGCCCCTGCTGGTCCCGTCCAGCTCTCCAGAGCCCCTGCTGGTCCCGTCCAGCTCTCCAGAGCCCCTGCTGGTTCCGTCCAGCTCTCCAGAGCCTCTGCTGGTTCCGTCCAGCTCTCCTGAGCCCCTGCTGGTTCCGTCCAGCTCTCCTGAGCCCCTGCTGGTTCCGTCCAGCTCTCCAGAGCCCCTGCTGGTTCCGTCCAGCTCTCCAGAGACCCTGCTGGTTTCGTCCAGCTCTCAAGAGCGCCCCCAAGAGGCGGCTCCTTGCAAGTGCCCTCCAGTGGCTGCTCCACGCCAGTGCCCTCCAGTGGCTGCTCCACGCCAGTGCCCTCCAGTGGCTGCTCCACGCAAGTGCCCTCCAGTGGCGGCTCCACGCCAGTGCCCTCCAGTGGCTGCTCCACGCCAGTGCCCTCCAGTGGCTGCTCCACGCCAGTGCCCTCCAGTGGCTGCTCCACGCCAGTGCCCTCCAGTGGCTGCTCCACGCCAGTGCCCTCCAGTGGCTGCTCCACGCCAGTGCCCTCCAGTGCCTGCTCCTCGCAAGTGCCCTCCAGTGCGCACCCCAGAGCCCGCTCCTCGCCAGCGCACCCCAGAGCCCGCTCCTCGCCAGCGCACCCCGGTGCCCGCGCCTGCCGAGCGCCCTCAAGTGCCCGCGCCTGCCGAGCGCCCCCTAGTGCCCGCTCCTCCAGAGCGCCCACTAGCGCCCGCGCCTCCTGAGCGCCCCCTAGCGCCCGCTCCTCCAGAGCGCCATCTAGCGCCTGCTCCTCCTGAGCGCCATCTAGTGCCTACTCCGCCAGAATGGCCCCTAGAGGGGAACCTCCCCAAGAAAATTTTTGGGGGGGGGCCATATACCCCTAGGCGATGTGGTCGGGCCTAGGACCAAGGCCACGGAGCTCCCTGCTCCGCCATGGCCTCCCAAGCTCCCTCCTCCGCCATGGCCTCCCGAGCTCCCTGCTCCGCCATGGCCTCCCGAGCTCCCTGACCCGCCATGGCCTCCCGAGCTCCCTGACCCGCCATGGCCTCCCGAGCTCCCTCCTCCGCCATGGCCTCCCGAGCTCCCTGACCCGCCATGGCCTCCCGAGCTCCCTGACCCGCCATGGCCTCCCGAGCTCCCTGACCCGCCATGGCCTCCCGAGCTCCCTGACCCGCCATGGCCTCCCGAGTCCCCGGATCCGCCATGGCCTCCCGAGTCCCCTGATCCGCCATGGCCTCCCGACCTCCCCGCTCCGCCATGAATCCCAGAAGGGGCGCCGCCCTGGAGGCCTCCTGTCCTGTCCTGTCTCCATGTCCCTTAAGGCCTCCAGAGCGCCCACCCCCCCTCCCCGTTGGATGGTGTACGGTGCGGGACGCACCGTTCGGGAGGGGGGGAGTACTGTCAGACCTGTGTTCCCCATGTCACGTGTTTCCCCTCCTCTTGTGACCTTATTTGGTGTTTCCTGTCATTTGTATTATCAGTTCCCAGCCCTGTGTCTTTAGTTGATTAGTCCCCAGCCCTGTGTTAGTAATTATCCACTATAGTCTCCCCTTTAAAGGCCCTGTGTTTCCCTGCCTCTGTGTCCAGTCTTAACGTCATTTGTTGTGTAATGTGTCTCCTACGGTCTCCAAATAAAGTATCATTGAAGGAAGTTCCTCGTCTCCGCGTTTCCCTGCTCCAGAGTGGTTCGTGACAACTACATTCCAAAGCATAAGATCGTACTTTTTACTTCACTACATTTCATAAAACATATTGTTACTCCTTATAATATATCACGTGCTCCGAGACGCAGAAGCTGTGTATGATTCATGAACAAACTGATTCTTTTCAATGAACCTGTTAAATCGGTTCGCAAATCACACCAAACGATTCATTCACGAATTGGAATGATCCGATTGCAGCTGTTCTCGAATCGAAAACTCACTGATTCAAATGATCCGTTTAGAGCGAGTCTCCAGTGAACTGAACTCACAAGTAAAGAACCGGGAGATCTTGTGAGCGCGCTACTGATGCTGCGAAAAGTAAGTTACTAATGTCGAATTTTAGGATTAATTATTGTAACTGAAAATCATATTTAGGTCAAAACTGTCAGTTGTTTGTGAACTAAATCTGCTGTAAAGGGTGATCTATTTAAGCCCTCTGAAATGCTTGAATGCAGACAGATCAATGTCAGTGTCTCATTTTAGGTCAAAAAACAAAACATTAAAATAACACAGATTAAATAAAACTACTCATGCACGTTCATATTCCCCGCTGCTGTAATGTTAGCAGTTTTATTAAAATACTACGCATTTAGCCCTATGTGACGTCTGTTTTTATATTGTTTATCAACAGTATACATTTTTATATTGTTTGGATCAACTAACTTAGCCGAGTAAGTTAGACAGATATGAATGTTTATTCATAACCATACTGAAAATAATTAAATATTGTTAGCTGATGCTAACTGTCTAGCTAACAAGCTTGCTGGTGCTAAGTTGAGGAATTTTTTAGATATAAAGTCCAAATATTTTTATTCAACCACCTAGATAGATTACATCTGAGGTAAAAAGAAAGGATGTGATGTTCAGAACATGATAACTACCGTTATTATCAAAGTGGGAAGTGATGCCCTCTGGGGGCATTTGGCCAGGAGTGTTTTTACACCACAGACAAGGTTTGAGAAGAGAAAAATCATTATGAAAATATAATTATATTTTCCTTAAAATGTTCTTCCTAACTTCAGGCCTTATTCTCATGTCATATATAACTGTGACGTTCTGCAAAACAAGTTTTAAAACATTTTTTCTTACTGGTGAAAATTAGATGGTCAAATCTGTTTTCTCTCAGGTACATCTCAGTGTAAGCTTCACAGTGAACATTACTACATCACTCTCGTCAACATAGTCCAAATAAACATCTTGACTCCATATA
>JALXFT010004873.1:0-57658 GCA_023376895.1 Aspiorhynchus laticeps
GCAAGGAGTCTGTGCCTCCCAAGCGGAAGTTCCCCACTCGCGAGCACGCCCCGTGAGAAGCGAAAGTACAAAGGCGATCCGGGCTGGATCTCCCGCATAAGTCTGGGGCTGGAGAGAAAAGACAACGTCACATTGAGTCAGAAAAGCTCTGCATTCAGTGGGCTCACCGGCATAGCAGGGGGGGTTGTTAACACGCGGCTCAGGAGGAGGATGTCGACTGTAATAAGTCGATGGTTCTTGGTAAAGTTGTAGTAGACGAGAAGATAAATCCGTCACCTGTGCGGTCAAACTCTCAACTGCATGACGGGCAGCGGACAACTCCTCCTCATGTCTGCCGAGCATGATACCCTGAATCTCCACCGCTGATCGAAAAGGTTCCTCCTCTGCCAGATCCATGTTGTGGTCGGATTATTCTGTCACAGATGATATAAAGGATCCACGTGCAACGGCAGTCAGTTAGAAACAGTCTTTAATGAAGACGCAAAACAAGGCAGTCTGTCGTACAATGACACAGCACTGGATGAAACAAAACACAACAGAAGATGGTCCAGTTCAAAGGACTCCCGTCTTGCAGAGAGCTTGTGGAGATGGGCATACTGGAAGCAGCAACAGGACACCGTAAATACTAAGAAGAGCACAGCAACACTAGGCAAGACAAGACGTGGTTAGACTTCTGATGGTACCTTGACATGAAGAGCGAAACGATAGCATACGCATGACACACAATAATCCGACAGAGAACAGCAAGCACAACCATTAGAAATAGAGTAACTAATTAGATCAGAGTGGGAACAGGTGTCACCGCAAAGCAGCACAAGTGCTGATTGCGATGACAAACAGGTGAAGATGAGAGCTAGAATGAGCATGGGCGTGCCTGAGAGTGTGTGTGTGTGTGTGTAATCCTGTGTGTGTGAGAGAGAGACAGAGAAGCAAACCCAGCTCATGACAACATGGTAGACCCTTGGGTTTTAAATGGCCGTGCTATTAAAATTATTTATATAATTCATGTCGAATGGCCATTATTATTTGCCAGCATGGGCAACGGCTGTCATGGATGTTTTGCAGCACAAAATCTGACTGAATGGATAAAGACCGGAAAATAACGGTAATTTTAATTTGTTAGACTATTTTATCTACTGCTCGTTAGAGGTAGAATTCTTTAGTGAAATAAAGATGATATTTATTGAAATGAATTCGAATGAATTAACGAGAGAGAGAGAGAGAGAGAGAAAACGAACAAACGAACGCATGCACCCACGAGCAAGTGTGTGACAGTGAAGCATTGCGAACAAGCTTGTCGGTTTAATTACAAAAATAAAAAAATAGGTATCACCTCATTGCTGAGAAATATAATGTAGCTTTTAGCTGTTGTATTTTCAGAATTCATGGGGCAGGGGTTGAAAACCAGCTCCTGAATGTGCAATTTCTTACCTATAAAATGTTTCCATCTCTATAAAATGCGAGCGCATACAGCACGCCGGCATAACACGCCATTAAAAATCTTTATGAGCAAACGCGTCGCCCTCGCATTATGAGTTCTGTGGAGAATCGGATATGTGTGTTTAGACGTAGGTCGGATGTTCAGATATCAGATGTGTATCCGATTAAAATCCACATTTGGAAGTGGCTCAGATCGGATGCGGAAAAATCGGATCTCGCGTGGGTTTTTGTGTTTACACGTGTGCAACAAATTCAGATCTGTCTCGGATGTGAGCAAAAAATCTGTTTTTTTTGTGCCAGTGTAAACGCAGCCATTGTCGTCACCATTTTAATGAACTATTTTTAACATAATGAATTGTTTTTAATGTCTACCACAAAAAACAGCTCCTGCTCCTACACTCCTGGAGCTGGCGTTTGTCGCGTTAGCCTTGAATGTTCACAGAGCGAGTTTTGAGAGACTGACTCTGATTCAGACGGCAGCCCCTGTAAATGTGTAAATGATCTCTGACCAGGGCTCGAGGCAATGTTGTGTGTAATTCCTCTCCGTCGCTGTTTTTCAGATGAACCCGAACCCTCTGCTGCTGCTGCCGTCGCTCCTGCTCTCCTTCAGTTTCCATCAGGTACGTTTCAGCTTTGCTGCTAGGGGTTGCTTTCGTCTTTGTCATGTTGCCGCTTGATTGTTTGTATTTCAGGGTGACATTTGACCAGTGCTGAGTGATGCAAATGTAATCTCTTGTGAGTTAACAACTGAAGTAACCTAATCAGTACAAGGAGTGACAGACATGCTTGATTTTCACTGATCTGGACTAGGGTTGTCATGATACCAGTACCAGTGAACTTTGTTGATTTTCAGTCCTAGTAATACCACAATAAAAACTGAAATACCATGGAACACATTTCATCATTTTGAACTCTGCTTACTGAAAATGCTTGTATAAGTAAAGTGACATTAAGATGATGATGTCTTGTTGTTTGGACTGTGAGCTCCTCTGGGTTCAGTCGGATCATATCCGGCGGCAGATTCTGACATTTCTGTGCTTGAAGGAGCAGCTTCATGTATCAGTAAGGTTTCAAAGCAGCATCAAGCTTTCAGATGGTGGATTGTTCTGCCTTCCTCCTGACCTTCCCTTGTAGCTTTGCATCAGTTAATCTTTACAGCAAGCCTCAGTTAACGTCATCATATTTCATTCTTTCAGAGCAGATATGTATAAATAGATTTTAGAGAGAAAAGCAGATGCTTTTACTGAGGAAGAAATGGTCTAGAACAGGGGTGTCAAACTTAATTACTGGAGGGCCAGAGCCCTGCAGAGTTTAGATGCAACCCTAATTAAACGCACCTGATCCAACTAATCAAGTTCTTCAGGCTTAATTGAAAACTGCATAGTATGTGTGTTGGAGTAGGGTTGGAACAAAACTGTGCAGGGCTGCGGCCCTCCAGGAATCGAGTTTGACACCCTTGGTCTAGAAACATGATCAAGGAAATGAGAATCTCATCTTCAGTATTCATAAATTAGTTTAGTGTGTAGCCTCACAGGTTCATCCATATCCCAGGCTCCGGTTAATCACAGTCTCGCTCTGATCCCGCAGACCGCTGCGATTCTCCACCCGTAGCTTCACGGGCCAGCGCTAGTCTTGCTATGGATCCATTGGGACGTAAGAACTCGGCAGCGTTTGACCCGGATGTGCTGAGCCAGTCCGACGACGATGACTTCATGTTAGAAACGAAAAAGAGTCCATTCCAGGCATTTCCCCCTGTGAGCGGCGGCCTCGAGGAGACCACCGCAGCCAGGAGACCAGTGGAGGTGTCTGAGAGTCCGTCTCCAGACCTGGTGCAGGACGCGCACGATGAAGGCCACGTGCTGTCAGAGGAGCTCAAACCGGAGACTGATGCTGACGCACTGGTCTCCCTTTCGTACGCTCTGTCTGACCTTTATTCAAACCTCAACACGGCATCTGACGACCGACCAACGTCTCTTCCAGATATTCTCAAATCGTCTCCGCTGAACCCTGACAAACTGGACTCTGGCTCGTCAGAAGGAAGCCCTGATTTCAGCCCGGTTCATAGAAGTGTGGACGATTCCCCAAATTCCCCATTCCCTGCTAACAGTCCCTTTGGATTTGACTCCAAGATCTTGCTGCTGAAGGAGATGGCCGAGGTGACGGAGGCCAGAGTTGAGGAGAAGACCCAGCCGGAAGCAGAGAACAACTCCGAGCAAAGTTTCACCGCTTTTGATCTTGTGAAAGAGACGGGCATGCCTCCGAAGACCGACGGCCTTCTGAAGGACAAAGAGGTGATCAGCCAGACCGCAGTTCAGACGGCTGACAGATTTGAGTGTCTCGGCTTCCCCAGCGGAAACACTCGAGAGCCGTCCGATTCTGAGAGTCCATCCGCAGACTCCTTCTCCCCGGTGCTGGACGCAGTCACGCAGGAGCGGCGAGCCATCCAGGGGGTGATGGATGCCGCTGAGGAGGTATCGGAGCATGAGGTCTCGTCTGAAGAGTTCGAGTTTGTGGAGCGGCCGCCGCAGGGAGCCGCTGAGGAGTTTCTGGAAATGCAGGATTGCCTGGCCTTCAGTAAACCCTCAGAAATGCCACAGGATGAAGACGGATCTCCTCTACTGGAGCCTCAGGAGGAGGCAGATCACACACCTACGACCGAAGACGCAGACAAACAAAGCTCTTACCATCTCCTCACCCAGGTGTCAGACAAACCTTCTCCTGCGAGAGGTAAAGCGGGTCTGGCGTCTGATTTCCAGGAAATCTCCCCAGCTCCTGTAATCCGTCCTCCAGCGGATAAACCCGGAGCCAAGGAGAAGGAAGCTGAAGGCAGCATGTGTGATCTGAGCACAGCGGCAGGTAAATTCAGCACAGACCACCATCTTCACCGGACCTTTTCATTCACCCATCATTTTTTGTCCGTGTACCTTCATCATTTGTGTTTTGTCCCCTCACCGTTCATGTGTCTCTCATGCATGTCACCTTTGGCATGGCATGATGTTGCATTATGACTCTGTTTGCATGATCACATTTCCCTTTGATTTGTTTAGTGTCCCACCAACTGTGGCCCAATATAACAATACGATTGGTTTATGATTGACTACTTGCTGTCAAATTCCAATCAGAATTATTTTTCTCACATATAAATGTGAGCATTAGTGAATTGATTAAGTGTGTGTAGTGTTGAGGGTTCATACGAGGCTCTTTTCTGCAGTGATGAAGCACCGCAGCAAGCATGCTGTAGATCAAGAGCTGGATCACTGTGGGTCTGTGTTTACAGAGCACAAACGCTGCTCATTTGTCTATCTCAATCAGACTGGACTTTACACCCGGTCCTTCAGGTCTGTCAGGAGTAACGGAGAGAGCGTGCAGTATAGTTTGAGCGGGAGTGTCTGCGTTTACACGTTTATAGTGTGGAGTCAGATTTGTAAGTGCAGTGTGTGTAGGTGTAGGGGTCTGCGATAATATCGTAATTGTTGTTTTAATTATGTGCGATTTGACTCTTATCGAGTATATCGCAAAACCAAACAAAACACACCTACAGAGGCATGCATATATAGACTATCGCGTGTGCGAGTGCGTTCTTTCACTGCATGATTCAGTCTATTCGCAGGGGCAGAAAATGTATTTATTTCATTTCATATAGTTAATCAATATCACATGAAGAGTGCTGTTTTTTTCTCCAAAAATCAGCATGATTACAAATGTGATATTGATTTTATACAACAGTTTAATAAACAAGAAGTTATTTCAAGAGACTCACGTTTTAGACGTTTTTTCTCTATTTCGCCAACAAAAGTAATTCCAAAACACAGCACTGTTTTAGTTCTCTGAGCAACATGACGGTGTTTCATCCTGAATGAATCAACCGTTTTAATGATTCTGTTCAATCGCAATGACTCGCTTATTAACAGTGACTTGTAATAATTTCAAATATCAGTATTCAACCTTTTATGTACATGTAACAGCACATTATTTATGCATTTGTAACTGCAGATTAAATGCATTCATGTCCTGCATTAAACAGTGAGTAAATACATCTAAATGCCATTTCAGATGCAGCTTCTGTGTTTCCTCTGCATTGCAAAGATTAATTTAGCTGATACTGATTTCAGTTGCTTGGTAACAGCCCAAATGTCTTATTATTCTAATTCATTGATTAAATGTAAGAATTTGACTCAAAAGATGATGCACACTTTTAGACAGAAATGGCTTTATAAAGGTAAAAATGCCCATAAAAGGTAAGAAGCAATTTAATCTTATTGGAAACGATTAATTGCTGTGAACTGATCACACAGAATATAAAGCATATCAAAATCTTTAGGAGTCAGCTGTCCACGGCAGTCCTTAAGACACACCAGTACAATAACACACTCAGCAAAATATTGTCTAATTATCATTACCGATAAAACCCCAGAAAATATTGAGATATAATTTTTTGTCAATATCGCACACCCCAATGTAGGTGGTGGCTGAGAGGAGCCGTGTTTCACTTTAGGTCAGCCGAGCTCTGTGTTTATCTCATGTGGGCGACTCCCTCCTCCTCCAGCTCCACCCGCTGCTATCAGCACTAGTCTTCTCTGGTCTCTGATCGCCTGCAGTCTCCAGTCACTTCTGCACGGCAGCATGGACGAGACGCTCGAGCGGCCCGCGGCGCACTGGAAACACATGGGTAGAGCCGGACTCTCTCACACACTCGCTCTCGCTGTAGATCGCGTGTTATTTACTTGAGTGCTGTTTATCTAGCTGCGCTGTTGGTGTGTGTGTGTGTGTGTGTCGTCTGACTGACGCTCTGCTGTTGGTAACAGACGAGCTGCTGCTGGAGATGAGGACGTTTAGCATGAGTTTAATGAATGCAGGGCTTTAGCAGAGTGTGCTGTGGTGACAGAGCTGACCTTTGCTCCTGGACAGAGTCAGTATCGGGCAGATAATCTGGCCAAAGGTTCTGGGTGCGGTGGGGGAGAAGTAGCCCTTGTTTAATGATTTGCTGCTATGTCTTGCAAAATGAGGTGAGAAGCTGAAACGTCTCTCGCCATGCGTGAGTCAGTGTTTTTCAGGGCGGTTTAACACGGATCTGGAGTCAGACGCGTGTCTCCTGGACTTTAGCAGATGCGTGTGATGTGACGCTCCTCACGCTCACACACTAAACTCATCGTGTGAAGGGTCAACGGGGTTCAGGTGATGCTGGTGTGTCCTGCACAGGCCTGAGGCCAGCGCTTCACTCCATCTAAACCCTTCTTCAAACAGGTCTGAAATAGCAGAATGGGGCTCCATGGTACCATGAAGCAGCTCTTGTGATGATGATGGCATCAAGCAGTTTAATTACTCTATTCAAATAGCATGGTGTGTATATTCAAAGAGGCATTATAGTGTCCAGAAACCACACATTGTCTGAAACATGTAATATCACGGTGCATTTTTGTAAGGGTTACACTGTTTGAAGGAGATCCCATATTATTTGATGGCACCGTTATTGGTATTTTGGTAAAAATTATGGTTACCATAGTAAACTTTGAAATGGTAGGAAATTTCAGTCTCCTCTGTTATGACAGAATTTGACAGATAAACTGCAGTGTTGTTGCTCTGTGTATGTGTGTGTGTGTGTGTGTGTACACACACATTAACTTCTGAAAAGTAAATGTGGTCAAATAATCTCCCCTGGACCACTTTTTCATAAATTTGCAAAGTCATCTTGAATGTAGATTTTGCTTTGTCCTGTATGGAGTATAGATAGAGGTGAAAAAACCCAGTGTAATGCATTTTGGCATAAGACTGCAGCATAAAATATGAATAAAACTGAAGAGGTGGACTGTAAATGATAACCGAGTTTGTGGGTGAATTTCCCCTTTACTTACAGTATATAAAATGTGTGTTTGTGACAGGAGATGTGCTCTGTCTGTGTTTAGCAAAAGACTGTGAGTCTGAGATGTTTGTGAGTGTGATTGGTAGACTGAGGTTTCTGTTGTGTGACCGTAAACACGTGTTTATCACAGACTGGCATCAGTCACATCATCCGCATGTGCTCGTCTCAGTCTCTGCTTATGTCCGTCCCGTCCCTGGTTCCCTGCGGTCAGACGGAGGTCCGTGAGGCTGACGTGTGTGTGTGTGTGTGTTTCAGTGCTGGATCTGCTGTACTGGCGGGACGTGAAGGCCAGCGGGCTAGTGTTCGGCTGCAGCCTCTTCCTCCTGCTCTCCCTCCTCAGCTGCAGCATCATCAGTGTCCTGTCCTACTCCGCACTGGCCCTGCTGTCCGTCACCCTCTCCTTCAGGACATACAGGGGAGTCCTGCAGGCCGTCCAGAAGTCTGATGAGGGCCATCCATTCAAGTGAGTCCAGAGCAGAAACACTGTGTGTGTGTGTTTGTGTGGTCTGACCTACATTATTAATGTGCTCATAGTGTAGTGTGTTCAGGTCTCAGGTCTAGACCCCTAGTCCCCTACATTATGTCTGATGATACACTGGGCAACTTTTTGAGCAATTTTTCCTGGCAACTTTTTTTTTGAACAATGTTTCTTGGGCGTGGCCGATATATCGGCCGATATCTGCCATTTTTCAAATATCGGCATCGGCCACTAAGTTTTTCTGTTTGGCCGATGCGTTCTAGGCGGGACTTTTATTTTGACGGCACGACAGACTTTTATTTTGACGGCGCTGAGAGCGGCAGCGCCTGAGCACACATCGCTCCTCTTGTTCGCTGTCGTCGTTAACAGTTCTGTCTAATACAGATAGAAGTCTGTCTAATAATCAGATAGAACTGTTAAAGGAATTAAAAGGTATACAAAAAAGTATTATAACGATTGCTTTTATATTATTAGTAATAGAAAGGCAAACATTATAATACTTTCTCGTTTGTCGGCAGCGTTCAGCAAATACACATTTATATCATTTAAACAAATCTTTGAATGTCTAAAGAACATTTAATTTCACAAACCTTGCAGACTTAGTCAAATCCAGCTGTGAGATCTTATAAAGTGTGCATTTGTAACCTGCATGATCGCGTGTTTTCTGTGTGACGGTCGGTCCGTGTGAATTGAATACAGACAGGCGGAGAGTTCAGCTTCACTGGAGATGCGCGATCGACAAACTTAAAACTCATGATTTCAAATTATGTTGTGCTTTATGCTTTTGCCCACTGTCATATTCATGTCATTTTCACTGTGTGCTGTATGTAAAACGAGTGTGACCTTGGCTTTATTTGAAAAAATATGATTCACAATGCACACAAACTTCCCAGAATGCCCTGTTAGTTGCAGTGTTTACTTCCTTTTTAATTATATTTTTATTAAATATTTATTTATTTGTGAAAAATACTTTAAAAGTATAATTTATTTTACACATTTATTTTTTTAATCCATTTTCAAATTATTTAAAATTTTTAAATATTAATTAAAATAAATAAAATTATATCGGCTTTATATCGGCCACCCTACTTTCCAAGATATCGGCATCGGCTGTCAAAAAAACAATATCGGTTGACCACTGGCCGTGGGCCCTGTGTCTCACCTGGTTGCCCGTTGATGGCAACATTGCTCAAAAAGTTGCCCCGTGTATCATCAGCCTATGAGTGTCCTCATAATTCAAATCAATAGCTGCTGCTCTTCTTGAATGACAGATGATTTTTCAACTAATTTTCACAGACGGTACCTGGATCACGATGTAGCTTTGTCTAAAGACATGGTGCAGAGGCACAGTGACGTGGTTCTGAGCCGGATCAACGGCGTGCTGAAGGAGCTGCGGCGTCTGTTTCTGGTGGAGGACCTGATCGACTCGCTGAAGGTCTGAATATCATGGTGCATTTTTGTAAGGGTTACACTGTTTGAAGGAGATCCCATATTATTTGATGGCAACGTTATTGGTATTTTGGTAAAAATTATGGTTACCATAGTAAACGTTGAAATGGTAGGAAATTTCAGTCTCCTCTGTTATGACAGAATTTGACAGATAAACTGCAGTGTTGTTGCTCTCTGTGTGTGTGTGTGTGTGTGTGTGGACACAGGTGTGGCATATCAAGATGCTGATTAGACAGCATCTTGATATGGCTGGCCCTTTTATTGTGGCCAGCCTAAAGCACACCTGTGCAATAATCATGCTGTCAGATCTTTGAGTTCAGCTCATGAAAAATGGGGGCAAAAACAAAACTGTTGCGTTCATAATTTTGGTCAGTGTAAGATACACTGGAAATGCAAATTCACTCTCTGTCACGAGGTGGCGCTTTAGGAGCAAATATAGCGGCTTCTCCGGTAACGGCTTTACACAAAGCAGCACCTCGCTCATAAACGCTGCTTTATCAGGCAGTATAGGCAAGATGAAATGAAAATGCCAATGACACGTTTCAGAGGACAGACGGTTCCCTTCAGAGACACATTCACATAAAGACATCTGCGCCGTGTTTTGACTTTAAAACATGCAGCGCTCATATTTATTCAGTGACATCATTGCCTTTTGAAGTTTAATCCAGCTGTATCGCGGTTATTGTCTTTCCGTCTTCAACTGTAAGACCTCTTGAAATTGTAATTAAGACTTTTCTTATTCCATTTAACGTATTTAAAACGTTTTTTTGGCCTTACATTTTATACAAGTAAATTGAGAGTTTTTAAGGACCCGCAGGGGCCCTGTATTTAAGGTAGGAAAACTCAATAGCCCCGGGACGTCGGGCTAGCGATTTTGCGAGCCCTGATACAGTTTATACAAATATCTTTTGTATGTATTTGAACATTGGCTTGATTTTTAACCAGTTCATAGTATCTGAAATTAAATAATGAGTAGGAACTTGTGCTAGGCCCTCCTAGCCACACTTCCTCATTACTTCATCACAATAAACAGCATGTAAGTCTGTTCAATCTCCATCCCCTTCCTCAAGCCAACTACAAAGCTCAATATTCATCCACTCAACTGACAGCACTTTCACTGAACCCTGAAACCTCTGGATTATTTCTCACTAAACCAGACCACACCCACAGGATTTACCTATGAGCCTTGTGTTCAGGGGGAGCTGTTGACTACAAGATGGACTTGAAAACAGCTGCCATCTTCATCACTGCTGCTTATCTCTGGTCATTGCTGCTCTCTGTATTTCAGAAGTCTGACATTCCTCTCGCTCTGCTCTCTGACACTCTGATGTCAGTAAGATTTCTGCTGTCATGCCAATCCTCCTGTCTTGTTAACTGTGATATTGATACGTTCTCCTCTTGTTTTGATAAGCTGGCTGCTATCAAAACAGGAATGGTTTCATTTACACACTCGGCTCCCTGGTATTCACCTGAACCTCATGAAATGAAATCCCAGCAAACAGCAAAGACTCGCAGTGCATCTTCAGATCATTCAACAAAACAGAGGCGCTCTCTTCACAGCCTGGTCAACCTGTTTCTCTGACCTCATAGACTCTGGCTCCATCGACCTCAATGCTCTCTTTCTACAATAAATAAACTCCTCAATCCTAGTGATAACACCTCCAACTCCTTCAACCCAACATCTATCACCCTTTCCACTTCTCCATGTATTTCAGCTCTGTTCACCATTTCGCCTGTCTCGGTTTCCGTGCATGAGCACAACAGAGCTGTCCAGTTGCATGGTAGGAGATGAAATGAGATCCTATCTCATTTAATATTTTCAAGGAATTCTTTCCAGTTTTCTCCTCACTGAAATGCTTCCTTCAGTTCTAGTTCAGTCCCACAAACACTTAAACCGGCTCTTGTCATCCTTCAACTATCAGTTCTTAAAAAACCATGGGCAATTTCTTAGCCATCTCTACTTTCTCCTTTCTGCCAAAAAGACTGGATTATTGTCAGAGCCATAGCCTTCAATTCAGGTTTCCACTCACAGCATAGTACACACTAGGGGTGGAAGAAAAAATCGATTTATATTTAATTATTTAATTTTCCTAAGAGGTGGTGGGGAGAAGTTAGCGCTTTGTGATTCCAACAGAGGGCATAATGTATAGGTGTGTGTTCGACTTGGAGCAGCAACGTGCAGACGATCAGTGTATGACATCAAAGTGCTTTGATGTGTAAACACTTTGGATTTACACACTGCTGAGACAACATGACTAAAACGGTATGCTAAGTAACATAGCACGGTATGCTAAGTAACATAGTCAAGTCAAGTCACCTTTATTTATATAGCGCTTTTAACAATACAGATTGTGTCAAAGCACTTAACAGTATCAAGTTGGAGGATAGAGTGTCAGTAATGTATAATAATAAGATTAAACACTCAATTTTCAGTTAAGGGCATTTCATTATTGAATTCGGAGATGTCATTGTCTAGCTAAGTTTAGTTTAAATAGTATCTGTGAAATGAAATTTACGATAATCGCTAGAAATTAAGTGTCCCCAACTGAGCAAGCATAGAGGCGACAGCGGCAAGGAACCAAAACTCCCTCTGAGACAGAGTGGAGAAAAAAAAACCTTGGGAGAAACCAGGCTCAGTCGGGGGCCAGTTCTCCTCTGGCCAGGATATTATTGTTTATTCATTGTTTACTTATTGTTTTAATTAAATTTTTAAATGTATAAATGTATTATATTTCTATTTTTATATTGTTGCAATTTCTAACAATAATAGTATTATGTAGTTAGGTATTTTATTATTATATTTTTAATTATGTTTTATTTTTAGTTTTATTGTATTTTAGTCGAGGTCTTCACTGGGGATATGTCTCTGGGGCTCATCGCTGACGATCAGGGCCACAGACATCATCTCCCGGTGCCGATCCACCATCTGATCCGGACACGGACTGAGAAACAGAATAAGAAAGAAACAACTATTAGCGTAGATGCCAATCTTCTTACGATGTAACGAGTACATCGTGTGTTATGGGAAGTGTTCCCGGTTGATCTAATTAATGCAGCCTAACAATCCTTTAACGGATTTGAATAATAGAAGTGTAGTAGTGTGTTAGGTGTATGTCAGGTTAAAGAGATGGGTCTTTAATCTAGATTTAAACTGACAGAGTGTGTCTGCCTCCCGAACAGTGTTTGGTAGATTGTTCCAGAGTTTTGGTGCTAAAAAGGAAAACGCACATAGCACATAGGTACTTTAGCTACACTGTGTACGTGTATGCTCCTGAAATAAAAGTTCAGAAAGATGTTATGCATTGTTTTTGTTAATAGGACTCATCATATAGAGTCTCTTTTAAGTGTATAATCAAGTATTTTCCATTGTCTAGTCTTTAATAAGCAAACAAAAATCACAATAAATTGTAATATCAAATCGCAATATTTATATAATCGCAATACTCAATTATCGCAATATACAAACCCGATTCCAAAAAAGTTGGGACACTGTACAAATTGTGAATAAAAAAGGAATGCAATAATTTACAAATCTCATAAACTTATATTTTATTCACAATAGAATATAGATAACATATCAAATGTTGAAAGTGAGACACTTTGAAATGTCATGCCAAATATTGGCTCATTTTGGATTTCATGAGAGCTTCTCAAAGAAAAATTGCAAAGAGTTTGAGGTTATCATCATCTACAGTGCATAATATCAACCAAAGATTCAGAGAATCTGGAACAATCTCTGTGCGTAAGGGTCAAGGCTGGAAAACCATACTGGATGCCCGTGATCTTCGGGCCCTTAGACGGCACTGCATCACATACAGGAATGCTACTGTAATGGAAATCACAACATGGGCTCAGGAATACTTCCAGAAAACATTGTCGTGAACACAATCCACCGTGCCATTCGCCGTTGCCGGCTAAAACTCTATAGGTCAAAAAAGAAGCCATATCTAAACATGATCCAGAAGCGCAGGCGTTTTCTCTGGGCCAAGGCTCATTTAAAATGGACTGTGGCAAAGTGGAAAACTGTTCTGTGGTCAGACGAATCAAAATTTGAAGTTCTTTTTGGAAAACTGGGACGCCATCTCATCCGGACTAAAGAGGACAAGGACAACCCAAGTTGTTATCAGCGCTCAGTTCAGAAGCCTGCATCTCTGATGGTATGGGGTTGCATGAGTGCGTGTGGCATGGGCAGCTTACACATCTGGAAAGGCACCATCAATGCTGAAAGGTATATCCAAGTTCTAGAACAACATATGCTCCCATCCAGACATCGTCTCTTTCAGGGAAGACCTTGCATTTTCCAACATGACAATGCCAGACCACATACTGCATCAATTACAACATCATGGCTGCGTAGAAGAAGGATCCGGGTACTGAAATGGCCAGCCTGCAGTCCAGATCTTTCACCCATAGAAAACATTTGGCGCATCATAAAGAGGAAGATGCGACAAAGAAGACCTAAGACAGTTGAGCAACTAGAAGCCTGTATTAGACAAGAATGGGACAACATTCCTATTCCTAAACTTGAGCAACTTGTCTCCTCAGTCCGCAGACGTTTGCAGACTGTTATAAAAAGAAGAGGGGATGCCACACAGTGGTAAACATGGCCTTGTCCCAACTTTTTTGAGATGTGTTGATGCCATGAAATTTAAAATCAACTTATTTTTCCCTTAAAATTATACATTTTCTCAGTTTAAACATTTGATATGTCATTTATGTTGTATTCTGAATAAAATATTGAAATTTGAAACATCATTGCATTCTGTTTTTATTCACAATTTGTACAGTGTCCCAACTTTTTTGGAATCGGGTTTGTATATTGAATCGGCACACAAGTATCGGGATAGTATTGAATCGGCAGATTAGCGTATCATCCCAGCCCTAGTACACAATCCATAGTAGTCACCATCAACCTCCTCCTTTCTTTAAACTCTGGTTTCCACAGCATCCTCATCCTTCTTAAGCTCATTGCAGCTTCTCAACCATACATTCTTCTCTTCCATCTGGAATCCTCCATCACCACTGGCACTGTCATGTCCTGGCAAAGGTCATACAGTATCTGACAAACAGACAGCAGTTTGTCTTTGTACTTCCTCCACAGCCACTCTATCTCAAGGTGTACCCCAGGGTTCGGTGCTCGGCCCCCTTCTATTCATCCTTCACATGCTGTCCTTTGGTAGTCTCACGTCATCATATTCTGCACTTCCACTGCTACGCTGATGACATCCAGCTCTACATCTCTACCAGATCCATTACCGCTGAAATTCATTCTGCTCTGGGCACTATGTCAATCAAATCACCTCAACCATTTTCCAAGCGTCCTGTAACAGAATGCATTTAGAATAATGCTGTCACGTGACTATATTCTCATAACAACAATGATGATAAGAGTTGCATTGCAAATATATTAGATTGTATTGTAATATCAATCCCAATAATAATCCTAAACATTGATTTTCTCTTTATTGTTATAATATATGCTGTGTGCACCTCTTCTTTCTTCATAAGTGTGCAGGTATGACTGAAGTCTAGTCTGGTCTGTGTGCCAATCAGTGATGTTTGTTCCTGTCATGATCTGTCAGACACATTTGTGAACATATTCTGTTTCTTCTCCAGTTCGCAGTGTTTCTGTGGGTCCTCACGTATGTCGGTGCCTGGTTTAACGGACTCACGCTGCTCATTCTCGGTAAGGTCACGGAGTCGCTTTCACTTCATTCTGTACATTCATGCTTTATTATGTGTCGTTCTTCAGAGCTCCTCATCATAGATGAGCCATAATTACATTCAGTGGTGTTTTATTATCTCTTGTGCTGCAGGTCTGATTGGAGCTTTCAGCAGCCCAATAGTCTATGAGAGACATCAGGTAATGGTCACGGCTGTTGTTTTCCTGCTGAAATCATGTGTGATTGATGAAACTGCAAAAGCCAATTTATTGAATGAATTAGATGGTTTTCCAAGTGAAAAGACATGCAGCGTTCTCTTGAGCGTCATGTAATGTTCATGTCTGTTTGGCAGAGTGTGTGTGTGTATGTGTGTGTTGATGATCCAGTGCGAATGATGGTCATGTTCTGTCTGTCCTGCAGACTCAGATCGATCAGTTCATTTCCACGCTGAAGAGCCGGGTGAAGGATGTCATGGGCCAGTAAGTCAAACTCATTCATGAGGGTTTATTTAGAGTGGACTAGACACGCTCGTTCTAGAGTTTTTCCCTGATTGAAATCTAGTGTTTGTTAACTGACCATTAACTATTAACAGACAAGTGATAAATTAGAATTAGACCTCAAAATACACTCAACGGGCCTGGTCTACCTCAGTCCTCAGCATACAGTAGCTCATCCACCGATTCTCATGTTAAAGAAACATCTTGAGTACATGCTGTGGGTTAGTCTGATGCACAGCCTCTCAACGCTGAGTCCCACAGTGTGATTTGGTAATTAATATTTAATTAAACTGACGTTTATTCAAAGCTGCTAGCAGGAGATGCTTGATTGTAGATTACAGTGAAGAGTGATCTATTATTAGGAGTCAAAGCAATGTCAATATGACTGTGTGTGTGTCTCAGGATTCAGGCCAAGATTCCTGGAGCGAAGAAGTCTGAGTGATTCTGGAGCGGCTCTGATCTCTACTCGTCATCTACAGCTCTATCTCTGTCTCTCTGTCTGTTTTCCTCACTCTTCGGTTCATTCACATAACCACATCTTCATCGAGTTGCTCTGATACTGATTGTGAAACACTGGTTGCAGAATAAATGAAATATCTTGTTTAATGTCTGAGAAACGTGGTTTTGATCCTTCAGAAAATGAAATGCACTTCAGGTCTGCTTTCTTTTTTAATGAGGGAAGTTGAAGAGTATTGGCTTTTTGTGGTGTTTTAGTTCCTGACTGTGATTTTACTTGATTGTCCGGAGTTTCTCTGTCATACTCGGCTATCTTAGCAACTTTTCTAGATATCAAGACGTGTGTGCTCCCCTGCAGGATCATCTCTGGATGAACACGTTTACATGAAGCTTCCTGTATTTAAATCTATTTATCTCTGGACCGATTGCTAAAGCGAGCAGCCTTTGCCATGCCAATAACTGTGAATGAAACGTGTCCTATTGTCTGAACTCTGTGAATGCATTTTGAGATGTTAATGAGAACCAATAAAGCTTCTCGATCAATCAGTGAACTGTGTGAGATTATTGAGCTCTTCTGGCTGGAGGAAGTTCAACCGAATGAAGATTTCTGCAGTCATGCAGTTCATCAGTGTTATCATACTGTCCCTCATATACTGTTACAGTCCTAGTAGTAGTTGTGTTGTATGCTTTTGTTGTTTTTATTTGTTTTTAAAAGACCATATAGTTTTTTGTTGTTGTTAATTATTTTAGTACTAAAATGAAAATGAGAAAAGTTGCTTTGACAACTAGATGAAATAAAATATTTAAAAATCATAAACTAATTTTGAGTTAATGTTTATTTTTAAGTAATTATGTTTTAATGCTAAGTCATACCTCCTCTTGAACCTCCTCAGAATGAAGTTCCTCATGGGGGAAGATGCTCATTTGTGTTCCTGTTTGCTATTTTAGTTACGCATTAGTTTCTTCATCTGATCGCTGTCGTCTCTGGGTCTATAACACTAGCATTTTGACTAGTCATTGTGCAGTATCATTAAACTATGGAGGGAATTTTGTGACAAAATTATACAAACAAATCCAGTGTTTTGCAAATAAACACAATCTACTTTGCAAAGAAAAACTTGACTTTCAAACAAACGCAAAGTGATTTGCAAATACAAAACTCTACTTGAGAGAAAATGCAGAGGTATGGACAAATGTATGTATTGTGTGTTACAACTGTGAGACTCATTTGCCTTTTTATGAGGAAACTTGGCTTGATTTTCTCACACGCGTGCGCTGTAAAAACAATTCCGTAAAATATACGGTAAAAAAACGGCAGCTGTGGCCGGAATTCTACCGTAAAAAAATACGGTAACAACATTTTAGGTTTTACGTTTTAACTTAAATTTACAGTTAAATACTGTAATTTCATTAACTGATATAATGTTAATATACCAACCTATTGAAGTATTGAAATCTGTATCTTTGTAATACACTGATAACCACCAAACGCAGGTAGTGATGAGAAAGTCACATGATGAACCAAAGCCAATCACAAGCAGCTTTTAAATAACATACATAAGGTGCACAGTGTCATTCACACAAGCACTAAACACCATCACTACAATCATTGTGCAGTATCATTAAACTCTGTTCATTTTCCACACTTACATATTTCTTTATGTAAAGTACTCCAGATTTTCTATTTTCCTTCCCTTTATCTGATTCGTTCACATTTTAAACAACATCTGTAACATCATGTCAGGAAACATATTGACTGAATGACATTAAAGCAAAGACACACGCCATTTACACTGAAAAATAGCAAAAACAATAATGTAGAAAATGCTGAAAAATTATTAATTTCAACCAAAGCACCACTGCATCCAAAGAGTTCAGAGTCAGATGAATATAGCACAGAGGGTTTCTTCTCTGGTAAATGGGGACAAACAGTGATGCTTGATTCATTACCTGGGCATGGAAAAGCCAAAATATGCATTCCCTCCAAACCCCTTCAAATATCTGTCCTGGCGAAACATGATCAGGATCAGTTTCCAGAAAACTCCCATGTTTCCTGAGTGAAGAGTATAGTGCAAACACAGACTGATTTCTCAGCACTAGACTCAATCATTAGTCTGGATTGCAGTCGTGCTCGGCCGGTACAGTCTGCTCCTATCAGCTCACTCGTCTGGTGAAAGCTTGCACTGATGGACACTTCTGTGCACAGGGATAATTGCAGGACGACAGCACCTCTTTAATAGGGGCGATGAAGCAGAAGTGAACAGTTTTTTGGTCATCCTCCTCTCTCTATGGAGCGCAGGGATGATCTTTAACTCTGTCCTGAAGCCCACTTGAGCCTCAGCGGCTTTACACACTGTATATGCTGGGTTTGTGGAGGACCACTTCCTAACAGTATCAGAATCAGATGGGACGTGGCCGAGAAAGACAATTATGATTGTTTCAGAAGGATTTCTAAATGTCCTGTGACTGGTTAATAATTGGGCAAGCTGTCAGAGCTCCTCATCCTCATACTGTAGTTGACCTCAAAATGAAAATTCAGTCATTAATTACTCACCCTCATGTCGTTCCAAACCCGTAAGACCTTCGTTCATCATCAGAACACAAATTAAGATATTTTTGATGAAATCCGAGAGCTCCCATAGACAGCAACACAACTGAAATGTTCCCAGGTCCAGAAACATAGCAAGGACATTGTAATTTTACAAAGCTACGAGAATACGTTTTGTGCGCAAATGCATGTTCAACATAAGCGGGTGACAAATAAAACTTGAAACTTGAAACTTGAGCAGCAGAATGCGTATGCGTCGTGATACTTGTTGTGTTGAGAAGTATACAATACTTGATGTTCAATTCATAGTAATTGCTTACTATAATACATGTAATGCGAAACTGCACCACTAGGGGCTCTAGTGGGAAATTGTGTTGAGTAAGGCCATGAACAAGAATACAGTGAAGTTGAGAGTGTTAATTATACACCAGATGAAGTGTGTTCTGTTAAAAGAGTGAAGACGCAACAATACTCTCCACAATGATGGGATGAGGAGGAGAAGAGTTGAATGAAGTTGTTATTTTTGTTGTCTTTGCACACAAAAAGTATTCTCGTAGGTTTGAAAAACTGTTAAGCCACTGATGTCACATGCACTGTTTTACTGATCTCCTTCTGGACCTGGGAACATTTCAGTTGTGTTGCTGTCTATGGGAGGGTCAGAGAGCTCTCAGAGTTCATCAGAAATATCTTAACTTGTGTTCTGATGATGAACGAAGGTCTTATGGGTTTGGAACGACATGATGGTGAGTAATTAATGACTGAATTTTCATTTTTGGGTGAACTAACCCTGTAAGTGTGCTTGTCTCAGTGGTCCTGGAGGACACCTGCAGAGTTCAGCTTTAACACACCTGCCTGTGTCCTTCAGAGGCTTGTAGGCTAGAGTCGTCCTCGGCACTAAACGCTAGAATCAATGAGAAGGTCTAGTGTCACATGTTCCCGCCCTCACCGTCACAGCATTAAAATACTAATAAAACTAAGTTTTGAAAAATACATTGTATTACATATCTTAATATTATTTGTATTTCTATTAATGCAATACAATGAATCACAGCCGTCTACAGTCTTCCAGTGGCTTACATTATTGGCAGTTTAGTGAGTAATTTACACCAGAACAAAAAATAACATCTATCCTTCCATGTCTGAAAACATTATTTCTGTCTCACATTTCATAATTAATTCAGACAAGCTCAGGACTGACTTTTGGTGAATTGTGATGTGTACAAAGGATTGTGGGTGATTGAAGGTCTTGAAGGACACATCCCATATCAGCTGAATGAAAGAAGAGAAGCGAGGATCCTTGTGATTGAGGAGCCGGATGAGCTGGACTCTGCAGGATCAGGTCTGGACTCCTCTGTCTGATCTCAGACAGGATCTTCTGGCTCTGGAGAACACAGACAGAGAGAGAATGGAGAAAGCCATCGGGAGACGTATCTGTCCCCGCTCCGCTGCATCGACGTGTTCTGGGACTAAAGCTGAAAGAATGAGTTTTTTCTTGTGCTGAATGGGTGCCACTTGCTTCCAAAACAACTCAAAAATTCAAATGTTCTACCTTTTTTAAAGACTTAATCTAGTAATACACATATTTAACTATTCAAAATCTGTATTTGTTCATCTCAGGTCATTTTATTTATTTTTTTACACAATTTTTAAGTGGAAGAGGGATGTATTTTTCTCAGTCCTGTTACCAAACTCTAATGTGTTTTAAAAAGCATGTTTAAAAATATATCAACATATTCCTTCATTTCCTCCTCAGGCACGTGTTTATTGTAAAGAAATTGTTGCTTTCATAGTCAAAAAATATTATTTTTAATCTTAAAAAAATCACTATTTATCTACACAAGGTGTATTTTTCTGAAGTACACAAACTCATCTTTTTTTTCATTTTAATGGCGACTCAAACCTCAAGCGTATCAATTATAAGTATAGGATATATGAGAATATGAGTAACAGGACTGAAAGTAACATTTTTTAACATAAAATGAGCAAATACATATAATCTAGCCACATAGAGTACATGATAATATTATGAGAATACTCAACAAATTATTGTAAATCATCAAAGATTTGTATTTTTAAAATAAACAAGTAACATCTAAGAAATAATTTAGGTAACAGGACAGTATATTTATAATGATTCTCCCAGCCAGCGTTACAATATCATCAGATATACAGAAAAGAAAATAAGACCACATGCTTCTGATCATTTCATTGCCTTCAGAAGATCCAGATGTTGCAATATTATGTTTTTTAGAGAGGGGGGGGGGGGGGGGTTAGGGTAACAGGACTGAGTGAAAACCTGGGGACATGACTAAAATGTGTATTTTATCCAAAATATTATAAATGTATTTTGAAATAAATGTATTTAAAGCACAGATGGGATATGAAGGTACACAAACATGCTAAATAAAAATGATTTCTGAAGGATTTTAAACATTATATTTCATGTTCAAATGTAGCGTTAGACACTGGGGACATGTACAAAATCTATATTTTCAGTGTTTTAGGTAGTTTTTTAATTATATATTTTAAATTTGCAGTTAGATTAATGTGCAGGACACGTTGCTTAATAATAAAATGTATTTTATAGTTAATTTTTATGCCTATTTGTACCTATAATGTCCTGGGGACACAAATGACACTCATAAAATATGTGACCCTGGAGCACAAAACCAGTCATAAGCGTCAATGTTTTGAAATTGAGATTTATGCATCATCTGAAAGGTGAATAAATAATCTTTACATTGATGTATGGTTGTTATGATAGCACAATATTTGTCTGAGATACAACTATTTGTAAATCTGGAATCTGAGGGTGCAAAAAAATCTAAATATTGAGAAAATCACCTTTAAAGTTGTTCAAATGAAGTTCTTAGCAATGCATATTACTAATCAAAAATTAAGTTTTAATATATTTACGGTAGGAAATTTACAAAATATCTTCATGGAACATGATTTTTACTTAATATCCTAATGATTTTTGGCATAAAAGAAAAATCAATCATTTTGACCCATTCTATTGACCCATGTATTGTTGCTACAAATATACGCCAGCGATTTAAGTCTGGTTTTGTGCTCCAGGGACACATTTGGTTAAAGATGAGTCTGAAGTGTGATCATTGAATATTCCTATCTTGAAATGGTTACGTATAATCTTTAGAAGGGTAATGTTTTGTAGTATTTATAGGGGAACATCTTGTAGTATTCTGAACTGTAGTTTCTATGTAGGGGATTCCTTATCTTTTACATTTTGGGGGGATGTTATTGTACATGGTATTATGCTGATGTTTCTGTTACATAAATAGCTTTGGTACTCTCCTGCCCTGGGACAGCAGATGAGCTCTGTAGCTAATTCTGGGGCAGTTTTTTGTCTGTCTGTTGTCTCTGTCAAATAACAAATCAGCACACAGGTCTGCTCCTGGGTAACATCTCACACACTTCATCTGTGAAAGATACTTTAATGTGCTGTTTTCAAACAGAAATCATCTTCTTTTGCTCTACTTTCAGTTTCAAGCAGACGATGCCACGGTAGATAGTGTGCACACTATCAGATGGAGTATACTTTCATATGTGTTCAGCTGCACACGCACACTAGCTAGTGTTCCCTTCACAATTCAATTCAATTCAATTCAAGTTTATTTGTATAGCGCCTTTTACAATACAATCGTTGCAAAGCGCTTTACAGGAAATTAAGTTTCTACAATATATTTATACATTGTAGAAACTTAATATATTAACTTATGGCAAAATTTGTTAATTCTGCATGTTGTTGGGGGATCATAGGTTGGCATCCTCTGAGGTCCTCCGAGGGGTCGGCATCATCTCTTCTCAGGTGTTTGGTCATCTCAGATCATTTAAGGCCTGGATCCAGACTGAAGCTTGTGTAATTCCTAGTTACCAACAGAGAAACAAATAGAGACATAATTAGAGTAGCTGTTGTTCCATTCAAGCAAAAATGATTTGTTCAACCCAAGCTAAAGAATAATAATGTGCGTTTGATCAGATATAACTGCAGTACAAGATTATGAGATGCATTATATGAATGCTTGGCTAAAGAGATGTGTCTTTAATCTAGATTTAAACAGAGAGAGTGTGTCTGAACCCTGAACGTTATCAGGAAGGCTATTCCAGAGTTTGGGAGTCATGAAAAATCTCTACCTCCTTTAGTGGACTTTGCTATTCTAGGTACTACCAAGAGTCCAGAGTTTTGTGAACTTAGGGAGCGTGATGGATTGTAGCGAGATAGAAGACTAGTTAGGTACGCAGGAGCTAAACCATTTAGGGCCTTATAGGTAAGTAATAATATTTTGTAACTGATACGGAACTTAATAGGTAGCCAGTGCAGAGACTGTAAAATTGGGGTAACATGATCATATTTTCTTGACCTGGTAAGGACTCTGGCTGCTGCATCTGTAGCTTGTTTATTGAAGATGCAGGACAAGCAGCTAGCAGTGCATTACAATAGTCCAGTCTAGAGGTCATGAATGCATAGCTTTTCTGCATCAGAAACAGGTAACATGTTTCGTAGCTTGGCAATGCTTCTAAGATGGAAGAATGCTGTTTTTGTAACATTGGAAATATGTTTTTCAAAAGACAAGTTGCTGTCTAATATAACACCCAGATTTTTGACTGTAGAGGAAGTAACAGGACATCCGTCTAGTTGCAAATTGTAATCCAAGAGATTCTGTGTACTGTTATTTGGTCCAATAAGTAATATCTCTGTCTTATCTGAATTTAATAGGAGAAAATTATTGGTCCTCCAATCTTTTACATTTTTAACACACTCTTAGATAATTTAGAAGTTTCATCTGGTCTTGTTGAGATATATAGTTGAGTATCATCAGCATAGCAATGGAAACTAATCCCGTATTTTCTAATAATATTACCAAGGGGCAGCATGTATATTGAAAACATCAGAGGACCTAGGACAGATCCTTGTGGTACTCCATACTTTACTGGTGATAATTGAGATGACTCCCCGTTTAAATAAACAAAGTGGTAGCGATCGGACAATTAGGATCTAAACCATCTTAAAGCCTGCCCTTGAATACCCGTATAGTTTTGTAATCGATCTACGAGTATGTCATGATCTATAGTGTCGAACGCAGCACTAAGATCAAGTAAAACTAGCAATGAGATGCAGCCTTGGTCTGATGCAAGAAGCAAGTAATTTGTAATCTTAACAAGTGCAGTGTCTGTGCTATGGCGGTCACCTACTACTTCATTTGGTCATATGTAGGTGTAGGTATGTAGGTATGCTTTGGGAAATAGTGCTTTTGAAACACTGTCTGCGTCCAAAAGCTGAAAGTCCTGCAGCGTTACAGATTGATCTGAGCGATCTCAGACGTGTCCTTCAGTGCCTTTGATATCCCACAATCCTGTGCTTTCCATTCCATTAGAGCTGATATACAGTCTGGGGGTCAGTTTGTGTGTAAATGCATGTTTCTGACCATCTTTTGATGTCATTTCTGGTGAGAAATTAAGTAGTTCTGACCAAACCTCTCAGTTGTTGTAGTAGTAGGTAATTAAACCACTCTGCTGCCTCAGAAGTCAAAGTATCGTGAGGAACCGTCGAGAGCAGAGTCACCGCCTGAGCTTTCGGACGCAGCCGAAATGTGAAGAACTTTCAATGGTGACCTCCGTGAACCCAACCAGTGTCCTTGTTCATTTCACATCAACTCAGATCAGTTTGATACATTTGTAGGCATTTTTAATGATGCATTTGTAAGCCTAAGAGTTGTAGTTAATAGTCTCTTTTTGGCCTGATAAAACTAACACAACAAGCCCTTCACATGAATAAAATACACATACCATACTGACACATTTAATAGATTACACTTTCAATAAGACATTCTGCTCATAAGAGGAAGGTTAGGATAATTCCAAGGGCCCTAGGAGGGACAGGGGCCCCTGCAGTATGTAAAAGCTGTTTTTTTCTGCATGTTTGGGATGTTTTTGCTGCATTACAGGCTCTGACCAGAAAAACACTGAATCATTCTGCTAAGCTATTGGTTTAATTGATTCAAATTTTGAAAAGTTTATTTTCTCCCATTATAATCTTAAAACGTGCTCAATAAACGTCACATTATTATTATTATTGTTGTTGAGGATGATGATCATGTGATATGCTATGAAGGGGCTTTTATTTTGAAGGTGTGCGCTGTTGCCGTGATCACGTGATCGCTCGGTCCGGTGACAGAGGCGCTGATGTCCACAGAGCCGCTCGAAAGCGATATTAAATAACAGATATGTGAATGTGAATGTCATTTCATTTGTTTACCTGTCGGGAGTGTTTTACAGCGCGGTATTTCGATGTGTCTGCTGTCATTCTGCCTGCTAATGGCTAGAGACGATACAAGGATCAAAACAAATGAACGATTTTAACAGGTGTGACTCGTTAAAACAATCGACGGTCTCGTAGACTGAGATATGATACACGTTACGCTATTCTGATAAAGTCTGTGTAAAATATCCGCTGTGCTTGCTGCAGATATCCGCTTAGCATTAGCTTTAGCCGCAGATGCAGTCAGTCACTGCTCACGTGACTCTATCTTCATAAACAGATGATCAAACACTCATAGATCCACGCGATATACACAAACACACATCTGACAGCGATATCATGGCGAATGTGACGGATCTGCAGAGTAAATACAGTAAACTGGCCCAGGAGTACTCAAAGGTGAGCTCTTCATCATCAGACATTAGTGATTTCTGTCGGATCTCCTATCATTTGTCATTTCATCTTCTAATGTTGAAAGTGTGTAAATGATTAAATGTGTTGTGGTGAACTGCAGCGGTGTGATTGACCTCTGTGTGTGTGTGTGTGTCAGCTCAGAGCTCAGAATCAGGTGCTGAAGAAGGCTGTGGTGGACGAGCAGACCGCCTCCTGCTCCCTGAAGGTGTGTGTGACGTCTGGCCCGCTCCTGCGCTGGAGGTCTGGTGGTGTGTTCACGTGTGTGTGTGTGTGTGCAGGATGAGCTGAAGCAGAAGGAGCAGAGCTTGAGGAAGGTGGAGCAGGAGATGGACAGCCTGAGCTTCAGGAACCAGCAGCTGACCAAACGAGTGGAGCTACTGCAGGAGGAGCTGCTGCTGTCTGAGAGCAAGAGCAAGAAGAGCAAAGTGATCTCACACACACACAGACTCACACACACACACGGACTCACACACACACACGGTCACACACACAGACACACACACTCACACGGACTCACTCACACGGACTCACTCACTCACACTCACACTCACACACACAGACACTCACACACACACACACTCACACACACACACACACGGACACTCACACACACACACACACACACACACGGTCACACACACAGACACACTCACTCACACAGACACACACACACACACACACACACACGGTCACACACACAGACACTCACACACACACTCACACTCACACTCACACACACAGACACTCTCACACACAGACACTCTCACACACAGACACTCACACACACACACACACACACACACACACAGACACACAGACACACACACACACACACACCTATTCAATCTCCTAAACCACACAGAAACTTCTGCACTTATTGAATCATGGTTAGCATGTTATTAGTCTGTCTTCTATGCAGTGACTATTGGCCGGTCCTCACTGATGTTTCTTAGTCTGCTGTACACAAACACACACACTCACACACACACAGACAGACACACTCACTCACACACACTCACTCACACACACAGACACTCTCACACACACACACACACACAGACACTCACACACACAGACACACACACGGACACACTCACTCACTCACACACACACACACACGGACTCACTCTCTCTCTCTCTCTCACACACACACACACACACACACCTATTCAATCTCCTAAACCTCACAGAAACTCTTCTACACTTATTGAATCATGGTTAGCATGTTATTAGTCTGTTTTCTATGCAGTGACTATAGGCCGGTCCTCACTGATGTTTCTTAGTCTGCTGTACACAAACACACACATATACACACGCAGAGCTGATGAGGCATAAACGAGCTTTCTCCATCGTTCACTGTCCAGCCACAGCATTAGGATTAGTTTTAGAAATCACAGGGAGCAAATGAGATTCTCTCTTACTCTCAGACACGTGAGAGTGTTTAACATGCATCAGCAGTCATTATTGTTGGTTTGTGTGTGTTTGCGCAGAATAAAGGTGACTCTCCATCTCAGCTCAGCCTGGAGACACAGAGCGTGTTTGATGAAGACCTGCAGAAGAAGATCCAGGAGAACGAGCGGCTTCACATCCAGGTGTGTGTGTGTGATGCAGATTGATTCTGTACATCCGGCTGTGTTTGAACTGTTTTTGGACTTCTGATGAGCTTCATCACACAGTGAATGCATGGACTCTCATGATATGACTTATGCTGCCTTCACGTGCTATCGGAGTTATCGTAAATGCGAGTTTCATAATCAGAAATTGGACGTGAACAGCCTCTCAAGTCGTATTTACTACTGGAAAATTCGGAAATAATTTTGATACCCGAGTTTCCGAGTTGGGCGGGTCATAAACTTTAAACATGGTGGAGGGGACAACCATTGCTGCTGTCAATGCTGTTCTCACAACAACTACATCCCTTTGTCTTGTCGCTAAAGTAGTGTATTTATAGGCTAGATATGAACAATCATTCGAAGCATATTGCATGTTTTATAAGCAGTGAAATAAGCATGTATTTGACCGAAATTCCAGAATTGTCAGCAAACTGCATGTATAGCGCGGTGAATGTTTATATATGATTGTCAACCAATGGGATGCTACATTTTATTCTTTCTGACATTAAAGCACTTGAATACATCAAGCTCGTAATCACGACTTCATAAGTGGGAAATGGGAAATTTCCGATAGCACGTGAAGGCAGCATAACTCACTAATGTCATCTCAAACAGCATTAAAACAACAGTTCAGATATCATTGTACAAAATACATATCACACAGACAGTCACATGCACACATACAAACATTCTCCAACACAGAAACTCATTGTCAACGCAGTCCCTCAGCTTTTATAAAAAAACAGCTTTGTTACAGAAAAACTACGATGTTTCTTAGCAGTGAGGTGGGAATGTCACTGTTTTTAAAGTAATTAGCTTCACACACACAATCTCTCGCTCTTGCTTTATCTCTCTCTGATTTAGAACGGAATTGTGCATCTGATCTGACCCTTATACAAACTAACTAATAATAATGAACAATTTTTATGCTTCATGTCAAATTCGTGACATGAAGCATATGTACTGTATATGCTCGTGATGTATATGCTCGTATATGCTCGTGATGGCGCCGCAGATGGCAGCTACTGTGCTTTGCTCTCCAGTGTTTGTACTGTTTTTGTTTGTTTTTCCTGTTTTTTGTTTCTCAAACACGATCAGCTGCGGTGTTGTTTAGACGCTACAGGTCGCGCAGACGGGGGAAGCGAGCCGGAGCGCTTGTGAAGCTTTGTGAGCGCGGATTAAGAACGCCGTTGCCTAGCATCCATCTCGCGAATCTCCGCTCTCTACCCAACAAAACGAACAAACTTCTCCTGCTCTCCCGGATAAATAAGGATTTCTCAAACTCTGCTGCTCTGTGTTTCACGGAAACCTGGCTGAAGGATACCATACCGGACAGCGCGTTACATCTTCCTAACTTCCAGCTGATCAGAGCAGATCGCGAGGCAGAATCAACGGGGAAATCGCGCGGCGGCGGGACGTGCTTCTACATCAATGAGAGGTGGTGTACAGATGTAACTGTGTTAAAGAAGATGTGCTGTTATGATCTAGAAACGCTCTTCATTAACTGCAAGCCGTTCTATTTGCTGCGGGAGTTCTGTTCGTTCATTCTCTTGAGTGTTTACATTCCACCGCACGCGAACGCCAGATCAGCTTTACAGAAACTCGCTGATCAGATCACAGAGACTGAGCAACAACACCCGGATTCTGTTTTAATCATTCTCGGTGACTTTAATAAAGCAAATCTCTCACGCGAACTGCCAAAATACAGACAGCACATCACATGTCCCACCAGAGACAGTAATATATTGGATCACTGTTACACAGCGATAAAGGATGCATATCACTCTGTCCCTCGAGCAGCTTTAGGACTATCTGATCACTGTTTAGTTCATCTTATACCAACCTACAGGCAGAAGCTCAAATCTGAAAAACCTGTATTAAAAACTGTTAAAAGATGGACTGCTGAAGCAGAGCAAGATTTAAAAGCTTGTTTTGACCTCACTGATTGGAGTGTTTTTGAAGCTGCTGCCACCGATTTGGACGAACTCACAGAGACTGTAACATCATATATCAATTTCTGTGAAGATATGTGTATTCCTACCAGGACTCGTTTAACCTACAACAACGACAAACCATGGTTCACAGCAAAACTCAGACAGCTCCGTCAGGCCAAAGAAGATGCTCACAGGATGGAGAATAAAGTCTTGTATAAACAGGCCAAATACACACTGGAAAAGGAGATCAGGGTGGCTAAGAGGAATTATTCTGACAAGCTAAGGATTCAGTTCTCTTCCAGTGATTCTGCTTCAGTGTGGAAAGGTATGAAAGACTTTACAAATTACAAGACACCATCCCCCAGTACTGTGGAGAATCAACAACTAGCAGACGATTTGAATGTCTTTTGCTGCAGGTTTGAAAAAACACCCCACACCCGCCCTGAACACCTCTCCACACAACCATTAACACCTCCAGCAACCCCCCTCTCCCCCACACCTGCACTGAAAATAAGTGAAGATGACGTGTGGCAGGTCTTCATAAAGAACAAAAGAAGGAAAGCACCAGGCCCAGACGGTGTGTCACCAGCCTGCCTTAAATCCTGTGCTGACCAGCTAGCCCCCATTTTCACACAGATCTTCAACAGATCACTGGAGCTGTGCGAAGTCCCCTCATGCTTCAAACGCTCCACCATCATCCCTGTCCCAAAGAAACCCAAAATTACTGGACTTAATGACTACCGACCTGTGGCTCTAACGTCTGTGGTCATGAAATCATTTGAAAGACTGGTTTTGGCTTATCTGAAGGCCTCCACTGGACCCTTACTGGACCCCCTGCAGTTTGCCTACAGAGCAAACAGGTCTGTGGATGATGCAGTCAACATGGGACTGCACTTCACCCTGCAGCATCTGGACAGACCAGGGACTTATGTGAGGATCCTGTTTGTAGACTTCAGCTCTGCTTTTAACACCATCATCCCGGACACCCTTCAGAATAAACTGACACAGCTCTCCGTCCCTACCTCCGTCTGTCAGTGGATCAACAGCTTCCTGACAGACAGGCAGCAGCTTGTGAGGCTGGGAAAATTCTCATCCAGCACCCGCACCACCAGCACTGGAGCCCCTCAGGGCTGCGTTCTCTCCCCACTGCTCTTCTCCCTCTACACCAACGACTGCACCTCTAAAGTCCCCTCTGTCAAGCTCCTGAAGTTTGCAGACGACACCACACTGATCGGCCTCATTCAGGACGGTGACGAGTCTGCCTACAGACAGGAGGTTAAGGAGCTGGCTGTCTGGTGCAGTCTTAACAACCTGGAGCTTAACACGCTCAAAACAGTGGAGATGATCGTGGACTTCAGGAGAAACCCCCCTGCTCTCCCCCCACTCACCATCATGAACAGCACGGTGACTGCAGTGGAGTCATTCAGGTTCCTGGGCACCACCATCTCCCAGGACCTGAAGTGGGACATTCACATTAGGGATGTGCGCTACGACTAATTTGACTGTCGTTTAAACGGAAGTTTTGTATCCGACTAGTCGACTAGTCTAAAAGCCAGAAACCCCCCAAAAATGGCAAAAAAAAAACAACTGTGCGTGTGTCTATATAACAGCATACACTAGACATACTTAATCTTTGAATCACTGTCAAATACCTCAATGAATTCTGCTAAAAATAGGTCACGATTATGCCGTATGCTTGCCTCGCGTTATCATCAATTAATTTTAGGCGATCGTTAAACAGAAAAAAAGGAAGAGCATACACTCTTCATAAACCAGTGCGTAGCTTATTTATTCAGATCGGTTGGAGCAATGCAGAAATGGAAAATCAATCAATAGACTGACAGAATTCTTCATTTTCATATAACGTTAGCCAACATATTAAAACACATATTAAAACAAAAGTAAAAAACAATAGGAAAGTTTATCAAGGAATAGCATTAAAACGGCTTTTAAAAATGTACTTCATGTTGGCTATATTGTCTAAAAACAAAACAAAGCTTGTTTTACTTACTCAGACCGTGCGCATTTGTTCAGTGAATTTAACATGTTAACGTGGTCTGGCGAAAGACGGGACTAGAGGCGATTCTGCACTTGAAAAAAAAAAACCCGCGCTCTGCAGGAACTGAAGTCACAGGCACACAGAGAGATAACTACAAGCAAGCAGACAGTTTGGAAAAGATCCTGGAAATCCCGCAGCACCACCGAAGTGGGTCTTCGTTTAGAGGAATAGACAGCGCGGATAGGATCGCGGACTGCAGCGGCAGGTTGTAGTGTATGACATGATTGACATTTGCTGGCTTTGGCTAGCCTCCAAGCTAACACATACGTGCCTGTAATGAATATGATTACGCATCGCTCCAGTAGAGTTATTGTAAGCCAATCTGACATTACACAGTTTACACAAAATCTTTCCATTTCCTTCTAATTCAAAATAATCCCACACCTTGCTCAGCAAGGCTTGCTGGTCTTTCGCGTGGAGCTTTCCGCAACTGACATGAAGAAAACGCATGCGAGGTCTGAGGTAAAAATTTAGTTTCCGCCCAGATACGCTTTTAAAAATATTTATATATTTAAATATTTTGATATGTATTCTTTTTCAAAAGTTTTATTTTAACTTATTTAAAATGTTTTAAATGTAACGTTAAAATTATGTTAATTTGAATGATAAAATCATCATGGTTTTTTTTCTCTCGTGTAGTCGACTATTGTTTTCAGTGTCGACTAGTAGGAGCTGTACCGTTTAGTCGACTAGTCGACTAGACCCGCACATCCCTAATTCACATAGACTCCATTGTGAGAAAGGCCCAGCAGAGGTTGTACTTCCTTCGCCAGCTGAGGAAGTTTAACCTACCACAGGAGCTGCTGAAACAGTTCTACTCTGTCATCATTGAATCCGTCCTCTGCACATCAATAACTGTCTGGTTCAGCTCAGCTACCCAATCTGACCTCAGAAGACTACGGAGGGTAGTCCGGACTGCTGAGCGAATCATTGGTACAACCCTCCCTACTCTCCAAGAACTGTATTTATCCAGAGTGAGCAAAAGGGCTGGCAAAATCACTCTGGACCCCTCACATCCAGCACACTCCCTCTTTGAACTGCTGCCGTCTGGTCGACGCTACAGAGCTCTGAGCACCAGAACGACCAGACACAGGAACAGTTTCTTCCCCCAAGCAATCCATCTCATGAACACCTGACATTAACGTGGATCACACAACACTATTTCACAACTATTTATTCACCACACATACATATATAATATATTTTTTTATATTTTTCCATTTCAAATTTGCACGTCAGACCTGTACACACATGACTGTCTGTATTGCATAGTGTTTTTGCTATTTTGTACATTGCCTATTTGTATATTGTTCTCTTGTTGTCTGTGTCCTGTCCTGTTGCTGTCATTCTGTTGCACTGTGGAGCTTTGTCACTATAACAAATTCCTCGTATGTGTAAACATACCTGGCCAATAAAGCTCATTCTGATTCTGATTCTGATTCCATTTGATTAATTTAATTTTAGATCAGCAAGGTTAAGGGATCAATTTTATTGCTTTTTCTTAGGTCAGAATGTGCAGAATAGCTTCAGATTACACCATATCCACGTGATAAGTGATCTTTTCCATGTTAATCGGAGGTTTTGTCCTAACTAGCCGTGACGGCGACACATGAAATTGAAAAGTTTCTATTTCTGTGACGTTGCGGCTGGAACAACAACATACAAACTATATGACCGTAGATAATCTCAGGTTCCGATTATGCACTTTATTCAAAGTTAAACGTGTCTAATGTGAGTTTGAATATCGTTTTGCGTGACCTTATAGCCATACTGAAAGCAACAATAGATCTTGAAAATAAATTAAAGCAAAGATGTACATTAAACTGTGAACTCACTGCGAACCAACGAGTGTATTCCATGACAAAGATGGTATGAGTCACTCAGTATGTACATTTAATAATGTTAAAAATGTTTGATATTTATGAATTAGATGATAAACTTATCCATTTCATTGTGAGTGCAGAGTGCTTCCAGAGAGGCTCCGCCCACACACGCTTCTGATTGGCTGTGATATTTGATTTATTCTGTCGCGTCTGGTGTGCACACAAAAAGTGTTTGTCGCTGGAATCTTGTCGCGTGTAGTTAGGACACGGTGTAAGGCACCCTGCTGGACAAAAGGGAGATAAATCACATAAGTTAAGCAGCAGGGAACCTCAGGGTTCAGTGCTTGGTCTTCTCTTTTTCTCCATATACACAGTATTACTAAAACAATAATGCAGATAGTAATGTAGTGTTAGCATGTGTAAAAACACACAATCAGAATGAGGAGCTTCAGAGCTCACCGGTGAGAGTTCAGCTGTTGATAGGTGTTTTGTTCTTCTGTCTAGTTTTATGAAGCGGATGAGCAGTACCGTCGACAGGAGGCTCAGCTGAGAGCGCGGCTGGATCAGCTGGAGAAAGAGTCTGAGCAGCATCAGGCCGTCGTTGACGCTCTCAACCGCAAATACACAGACGCCATCGAGAAACTGCAGAACGACAAAGCCCATCTGGAGGTCAGGGACACATTCACATGCTGGAAACCTCTGTGTTCATTAGGGATGGGCCTCGAGATGCTCAAGATGACCTTCATGACAACACTTAAATCACTTTTCACACAGATGGATTTTTAGCTCACTGTTCTGGAGACTTTCATTCTGATCTAGTGTGTTGATCTAGGCCTCGACGTGTTTTCAAGGCATGTTTTCTTGAACTTGACCGCTGTTTTAACCCAACGCTGGTGCTCCTGATATGTAATTGATGTTGATGTGTCCATGACGAGGTGTAAACATGTCTGTTTAATGATTTCAGGTAAAGGCTCAGACGCTGGAAAGAGAAGCCAAGGACTGTCGAATCAGAACTGAAGAGTGGTGAGTATTTCCATTCACTCATCACTACAGTGTAAGGACTATCTCTGATCCTGTAATTCAGGACGCCTGGGGTCCGTTCTTCGTACCTCGCTTAATACATCTGAGATGATGTGAAAGATGCCAGATCTTCTAATCCTGATAACTGATCTCTGGCTAATTTGGTTCTTCAAACGAATTTACGTATTAGATTAAAATATCCGGATTAAGTTGTCTAAGATTACTGCGCGTTCTCGTGTTCCCCAAAAAAGGCAGATGTATCGATAGTCGAAACCACGATCAGCTGCGCAGTGATTGGCTGGTGGCAAGACAGCAACGTAATGACATCATATCATTAAAAAAGACACCAGACGGAAAAGTTGACAAATTTCTGGACTTTTATAAGGAAACAGCCAAGCGAATAAAACTACATGCATGTTATAATAGATAAATGAAATGTTTTTAATTTATTTGTATTTTTTTTACATGGTTCCCAATTATTTATATTCACGATTTCTAGCATTTGTGTAGGCTTTACATTTTTACTTCAGTGTTGTAATTAGCAATTATTTTAATTTAATCTTTGAAACAGATTTGTTACGTGACAGCATTAATTACAGTTTCTTAAAGATCATGTTATCTGCATCTCCTGCGCTCCATCAAGCAATTACTCAAATTAATGCACGGCTCAGATTAACTGTATAGCATGCATCTAAGACTCCAATACAATTATAACGTAATTATTTCATCACTAAGAAACCTTTCAATGAGTAAAACTGGCTGTCTATAGTGTTATAGACTACACAACATTGTTATCTTATTTTCAAATTCATTTTTAAATTATTTTTATTTTAAATTATTGTCCCTGGACCAGCAGGGTACTCTTATAATAAAGTAGCAGTGGCTGTGACAGATTTTAAGTATCAATTCTGCTTAAAAAGATGCAATCTAATCCTGTTTACACGAAATAAGCTACTCCCGAGCAGGTTTAAGTTTACGGACCTGTTGCTATGACAGCAAGTCCAGGATGAGCTTCGAAGAACCAAATGATCCAAGATCAAGTGAAATCGGCAACAATCAAATCCAGCTAACTGAGTTAGCGACGTACGAAGAACGGACCCCTGTTTCACACGCACAGTGTTTCTGTTGTGTAGTGTGATCCATTTTATACACAGAGGTGCATCCCATATCCAGATGATAATTAAAGCACACTGAACCAAAGCAGATCTAAGCACAGCTGTGCTGTAACCTGTTCATATGGGCGTCTAAATGAAGATCAGCAGTCACATCTTACTCGGATGTCTTCTGAAATGTGACCGTGACAGTGATGTTGAATAGCTGATGTATGGAGTGTGTGTGTGTGTGTGTCAGTCAGCAGCAGCTGAGGAAGTACCAGAGTGAAGTGAGCAGTCAGTTAAAGCACAGCAGCAGTGTGATCCAGGAGAAAGTGCCCTTCAACGACACCCGTGAGTATTGCACACACACACACACGCTCACACACTCTCACTGTCGCACACACACACACACACACACACACACACATTCACACACACACACACACACACACACACACACACAAACACACACACACACACTCATTCACACACACACACTCACTCACTCACTCACTCACTCACTCACTCACTCACTCTCTCACACACACACACACACACACACACACACACACACGTGTGTCTGGTGTTTAGTCGTGTGTCACTGTGAATATTGTGTTTCCTGCAGAGCTGAGTGACTACAACAGTCTGAACGTTCCTCTGCACAACAGAAGACATCAGGTGAGAGGGATCCTCCTGCTGTCTGCTGTCAGTGTGACTGTTAGAGCAGCGTAACATCGTGTGTGTGTGTGTGCGCAGCTGAAGGCTCGTGACATGGCGGCTCAGGCTCTAGGGTTTGTGCAGAATCTGGTCTCGGCTCTGCTGAACTTCCACTCGTACACGGAGCAGAGAGTCCACATCTACCCGCTGGACTCATCCATCGAGGCCATCTCGCCCGTCAACCTGAAGGTACAGACACTTTTCTCATTGAATGCTAATTATGGTGTTGATTGAATTAATTTAGCTCAAGCACTCAGCACCTTAAACAGAAGTATTGTACAGAAAATAATCTGAGAAGTATATTTGTGAGCAGATGAAGAGCTCCTCTCTGGACAGTGATGTCCATCACCACAGCACGCTTTAATTATGCAGTAATGACTCTTCAATATCTCTAACATATCGGACAGATTTTTTAGCTAATAGTATCTATGCCATTAAGTACTAGTACTTTTTCTTTAGGCCAGGGGTGGTCAGCGTCAGTCCTGCAGAGCTTTGCTCTGACCCTGATCAAACTCACCTGTCTCTAGCTCTCTAGTGACCCTTAGACCTCGATGAGCTGCTTCAGGTGTGTTTGATTAGTGACTCTCTGCTGACCGGTACTGCTGCTGTTCTTTAGGTGCTGGTAACATATTAAAGACAATTGTACTTATTCATTAGATTAGGGATGCACAATATTGGATTTTTGCCAATATCCCGATATTTTTCAACTCTTTTTGGCCGGTAGCTCAGGGTTCCTCAAATCTTTCCCTGGAGGGCCAATCTGCTGCAGAGTTTAGCGCCAACCCTGATCAAACTCACCTACCTGTGATTTTCTAATGATCTTGAAGACTCTGATTAGCATGCTCAGGTGTGTTTGATTAGGGTTAGAGCTAAACTCTGCAGGAGTGGGCCAGATTTGAGGATGCCTGCGATAGCTGATACCGATTCTGCTGATTCGTGTAAGCAGAGAGTGTATCTGTGTGGGATCTGATGTGTCTGTGTGCAGTTCTCTCAGTATCTGCACGAGAACGCCTCGTACCTGCGTCCGCTGGAGGAAGATCTGCTGCAGCTGCATCACAGCATCACAGAGGATGGCATCACTGCTCTGGTGAGAGATCACACTCTCACACACACAGACACACACACACAGACACACACACACACTCAGACACTCACTTAGACGCACACACACACACACACACACACACACGATCATGCCTGACTCCAGCCTCACTGTGTCTGCAGGAGACGCTGGCTAAGCTGCAGGACTTCTCCAGATCCTTCTCCTCCTACAGCAGCTTCCTGCAGAAGATCCTGCCGTACCAGCTCCAGAGGTGACCGCTCACGGCTTCACCGCCACAGAAGCACACCTCTATCAGCTTCATACATATACAGGATATATGTAATAGGGCTGGGCGATTCATCGAAAAATAATCAAAACCAGAATTCACAACCTCTAACCGTAATTTACCACGTTGATTATTTTGTTTTTTTAAATCCTTTTAATACTTTCCCCAGGGTTACCAGGTCCGCTAAACAAAACAAGGCCGATTGCTTAATTAAAAAACAACCCGCGGCAGCAGCCTTAACTGGTAGCCCTGACTTTCTCTTAAACATTATCTACCGTGTGTGTAGTCGTGTGACTCCTTCCAGTAACACAGAACAGAGTCATCTGAGCAACCTGAGCAGCGTGAAAATATGCTTTTTACATTAAAACTGAAATCTGACTTTTTTCATAAGACATTTTAATTTCAAGAAATTTGTGTTTTGATTTTAATTGTTCGAAATATGCCATATATAGTTTGTTTCCTGTAAAATAATTGTACATTAATCGTAATTGAGGTAAAATGTTCAATTAATCGAGATTTTGATTTTAGATCATACTCCAGCCCTAATATATAATATGTTTAGAATATTTAGATACTGACTGACACAAAATATCTTGCTGCTTGTTGGCTGCTGCTTTTTTTTACATTTAAGGCACAATATGTAAGTTTTCACCACTAGAGGTCACATTTTCAAAACAATAACAAAGGCGAAGGAGGATGTTGACAGATGAGGTAATAAAGTAATTAAAAAAAAAAATAAAAAAAATTTAATTGCCTGTACCTTCCACAGTTATTCAAACAGCGAGAACCCCCCCCCCCCCCCCAGAAAGCGAGCAAAGAACATTTACATTGTCAAAAACCATTGAGTGACTTAAGTCTAGCGCGAGTTTAAGCACTCTCAAAACACTCCTCTTATACTCAGTTAAGCTGTCTATACACGGTTTGATGAATTAATGTCTTATATCATACTGTGAGGTAGGGCTGCACGATTATGACAAAAATCATAATTGGCGATTATTCCCTTGAAATTGTAATTGCGATTTATTAATTACGATCATCACAATTTACACTGAATGATGTTTATACCATTGTTTGAAGCAACCGCATGCCATATTTTTAGATGAAAATAAACAAGCTGAAAACACTCTAACTGAAAAACTTTTATAGTATTAAGCCTCAAATGTGAACTATACTGTATATTGGATTGGTTTCTTCTTTAAATAAAAAAAGTAAAAATATGCATGTTATTATAATGCTATACTAAAATTAAAACAATGCAAAAACCCTTAAGATAACTTGTAGAAAGAAAAGAAAACATCTTAAGCACAGAATAACATAAGTGGATTTTGAACGATTAATTGCTGCTTTGAACGATTACGTAATTGTAATTGTGATTAGAAATTCGATTAATTGTGCAGCCCTACTGTGAGGAATTCGGTCAAGTTCAATGGGAATCGAATCCAAAGATTCGGAATCAACTTGATTAAAACTGATTCAGAATTAATATTTTACAACTTATCAACTATTCGTCCAGCGTATAGTTAAAAATTAGTATATCTTACCAATTCTGATGTTTATATTATTCCCTTGGCCAAAGGTCATAATACATGCTGGTGATAATTTCATTAACTGAGCTAGGTAAACAAGATCTGGACATGAGACAGTAGCTAATGATCAGAACACACGAGACACCTTTCTTTGCAAGGAACAAGAATTTGCTGTAAAAATGTGTAAATAAATCATGGGGCAACATTGAGCAGATCTAAATTTAATGCTGCAGTCAACACTTTTCATTTTCATTTTATTCGCAACATCCGTAATGGATTTAGTTTAACTATACATCAGCATTTGTGTCCGTGAGTTACCACAGTTTCTACAAGCGGAAACTGAGGATAGTGTGGATATTACGTCATTGACTAGGGATGAGCCATTATTTAAAATAGGAATTTCTCTGGATTTACAAATCCTTGGGAACTTTTGGGATAACGTCATTACACAACTGCATACAATATATCCCACTGTGCAAGTGGTTTTGGGATATTTTATTATGAAAATCTTACATATTGTGCCTTTAAATTAATGAAACAAAGACTTGATGAAACAAAAATGTGACTCTGGAGCACAAAAGCAGTCTTAAGTCGCTGGGGTATATTTGTAGCAATAGACAACAATACATTGTATGGGTCAAAATGATTGATTTTTCTTTTATGCCAAAAATCATTAGGATATTAAGTAAAGATCATGTTCTATGAAGATATTTAGTAAATTTCCTACCGTAAATATATCAAAACTTAATTTTTGATTAGTAATATGCATTGCTAAGAACTTCATTTGAACAAATTTAAAGGTGATTTTCTCAATATTTAGATTTTTTTGCACCCTCAGATTCCAGATTTTCAAATAGTTGTATCTCAGCCAAATCAGCTTTCAGATGATGTATAAATCTCAATTTCTAAAAATTGACACTTATGACTGGTTTTGTGCTCCAGGGTCACAAATGTGGAATTGCACTAAATGAGCAAAAGAAAAAAGATTATATTCACAGTGCTTGCATTTGAATGTACTTTCAGAGCTTGCGATTTCCAATTGAAATGTTCACAGCTGAAATATAAAATCATGTTGAATTTCCACGCTGAAAAAGCAAGTCTTGACAATACAATGTGTTAAAATGCAAGCTCTGTTAACGCAGTGCAGTTTTTTTGATAAGTGCAGGGCAATGTGTTTTCTTGTCTCAGAGAAGTTAGTCGTGAATTTGAGCTTGTGTGTGCGTTGTGTAGTCTAGAGGAGGAATGTGAGGCGTCTCTCTGCACGACAGCGCTGGCATCCAAGAACCGGCAGTTACAGAAGGACATGAAGAAACTGACCGCCGTCTTCCAGAAGCTGAAGTCTTACGTGGCTCTGCTAGCCCTGCCCAGTGAGTGTGTGTGTGTGTGTGTGAGTGTGATAGGGGTTGCACCGACTAGTTGACTTCAGTGCTCTGCCGTGACGCTTTAAGCTTGACGTTGACTAGTTGCTAGTCCTATAGAGGGCGCAACAGGATAATAAATCCACATTTACGCTCCGTTTCCAAACAGTTAAAATTACAAATTAATTCATACTCTGAAAGCCCAACACAAGACATGTGTGATTATATTACTGGATGCTCGAAATTGAACGGGAGAAAGCACGTTTTAAACAGCTTATTGTACAGGTAAATTAATCGCCGTCCTAATCTAATGCGCTGCTGCTCTGTAACGCACACACATAGGCTTCAGACAGTTGCGCGTACATCACGCACAGAATCATTCAATGTATTGTCAACACTGTTCTGTGATTTCTCAATAAAATAGCTTAGAAACTGAAAAGTTCTAGCATATATTTCTTAATAACTAAATCCCACAGCTTCACTACTAGTAGAGAGACGCTGCCAGGTGGAATTAATTCACACGCAATCGCTCTCTAATGCATTCATTCATATGAATGTAATCTTTACTGTGCTACTTATCTGTATCTGATTTAGAACGAGCAGAAATCTGTGAGAAATATAACGACCCAAAGATGAAATAGCTGATAAAAAATAAGCTGTTATAGGAGCAATAGCCATGTGGGCATATGCCATAGCTGTACACAAGGTGTTTGAGTCACAACTCCAGACTTATTTGTTCATTAATGACGTCATCAGCAACTAGTTGACGTCGACTCGACATTCATCACATAAAAGTCGACTTTAAAAAAAAAATCATAAATCGTTCAACCCCTAGTGTGTGAGTGAGAGCACGAGAGTGAGCGTGTGTGAGTATATACATGCGTGTGTATGAGTGAGTGAGTGTGTGTCTGATGAGTGCTGTCTTGTGCCGCAGGTGTGTGTTCAGATTCCATGTGTCAGAGCAGTGCTAACGCAGTCTTCACTCAGATGAACGTGTGTTTACACGGTCTTCACGACGCTGCCACAGGTGAGACGCACATCACTGTCAGAGTCAGGGCTTTTGATGCTGCACTCGCTGCAAAACTACTGAATTGAACAAGTGTTTAAAACAAGAACAAACATCTGACTATGGAAACTTGTTTTCTCTTTGAATTAAGTTACTTTTTCTAACCATAAACTAGGGCTGAACGATTTTGGAAAATAATCTAATTGCGATTTTTTTTACCAATATTGCGATTGCGATTTAATATGCGATTATTTTTTAAAGCTCATTATATTCTGTATTATTCAACAAAGACAATCAATAAATCATTGTATGCAGTGTTGGGCACGTTACTTTAAAAAAGTAATTAGTTATATTACTAGTTACTTCTCACAAATAGTAGCTGAGTTACATCATTATAAAATAAACTAATTACCAGGGAAAGTAACTATTGTTACTTTTTTTATGTTCAAATATGTCAAATAACTTGGATGTCCCCAATATTAAATGTTAAATGAATGAAATGGACACTAAATAGAATACATTATTATTATAAAACATTGCACACTAATCTACACTATTTTAATGTTTCTGTGGGACAATGTGAGAGACACCTATCAAATTCAATTGATTATTGTAAATATTATCAACCCTCTATGGACACCTTGGCATAGTATATCAGATAATTAATATTGGCCTGGTGAGTAAACTAAAAAAAATGACAAGCCAATGGAGATTATATTGCCAAGGTGTCCATAGAGGGTTGATCATATTTACAATAATCAATTGAATGATTTTCAATTATATATAATTATATCTATATAAAGCTTATGTTTGTAAAATGGCACAGTTTTTTTTTCAGCATCAGTCAGTCAAACATTATAATATGATATTATGATAATTTAGCATTAAATTTGAGCATTATATGATGATAGAACTTTAGTAATTAGAATAACCATGTATGAATGTATTTGTCATGTTGACTGAACTTAGAACTGGTGCTTAAGATATTGTTTTGTCATTTAGTGTTTCTATAAAAAAAGGAAAAAGAAATCTACAAATAATACTGATAAGATAACAAAACTACTACGAATTCTACCACTAATAACAATATAAAACGCACTAAGGATTGAGCTGCTGGGTTCATGAATATTAATCACGTAGTCTGCTTTCGCTCGAACTGATTCGCTGAAATCAAAACAGGGACGATAATAGGTGAGCGCCGGCCAATGAGATTGACGTTTACGCATTAGCTCCGCCCACTAGCGGAGAACCCGGCAGTTCTTAAAAGCTGAAGAACTCCGTTATTTTGACAGGAAAATACAACAAATGATATCGTTTACATGTAGCGCCTCAATTCTGCATGTTATGTAAGACCCGCGGACACGAAAATAACCCGCGGCAAACTGCAGACTTGGCAACATAGCGATGCCAACTTGATGCTTCCTCTGAAGACTGCTTAGATGTGTTTGACTTGAAGCACCGCTGCTGGACCGATCGTTGTGTGTGTCATCAAAGTACTGTGAGAGCTATAAGAGAGCAGACGTCTCCTTATGCTTTCTCTCACCGTACTTTGATGTCATACGATCGATCTTCAAGTCGAACACACAACTTTACTCCTACTCTCGCGTGTCACGTGACAGTGTAATCGCAGCCTCTGCGGTTGAAGAATCGCGTTTTCTCATATCGCGATATTATCGCAAATGCAATTAATCGTTCAGCCCTACCATAAACTCACTTCATTTTTTTCAGTTCCTCATAAAACAAGACTTCTTACCTAATCTAATTGATAGAGTCTTTAGACATTTGCACTGTAAAACAAATCAAAAATACTGATGAAGAACACCTTTTTTGCCGTGTGATCAGAAGGTTCAGTAACAGTTATTTCCATATTCTATGTAAAGATACTTTTATGTAAAATGAAGTATGGAGATCTGTAGAAGGTTGTGATTATAAACTTTAAAGTGTTGCTAATAGTGTTTCTAGACATGTAGATGTAGAGAACGTATTGACATATTGTGTTCCCTTCAATTTATTCCTTAAATCTTCTTTACTGACTAGTCGTAAATGCTGTGTGTGTTTGTGTTTGTTGTGTGTGTGTGTGTTTATGTGTGTGTGTGAGAGCAGAGCTGTCGCAGCACTACAGTCAGAAGGCGTCTCTGGAGCAGGATCTACCCACCGTCACACAGAAGTTTCGCACCACTAACGAGTGTCTGCTGTCCTCGCTGGCGTCGCTCACCAACAGCTGTGGAAAGGTCTTCTCCTTCAGATTAATCTGTTTCAGTTTGTTCTGTTTCTTCATGTCATTCCAGACAGACTGGATGATGATCAGGGTCCAGTTGCATAAACTTAGTCACCATGTGACTGTGTCTTAAGAACTAGTTTGACCAACTAGCAGCTGCCAAGGGGTCTTACTTTTTCAATACAAATAAAAAACAATCTGCCTTTTCATAACTGAATTTAAAAAGTTATGACCAGTCTTGAGGAAAAAAATTAGATGACTAATCTAACCAGTTTATGCAACCGGCCCCAGATCAGATCTCTGTGTGGAGCACAAAAATCTCACTGGATTATTACAATTAATGTCAAAATGTATGTTTGGAAATGTAAACTGATATTTCCTACAGACACACTACAGCAAAAGATAGAAATAACTGACTTAACACCATTTTTAGCTGCTGAAGATACTAGTGTTCTAATCATTTTGGCCACCACTGTAAGTAAAAAGTGTTTTACTGATGCAAATATGTTAGAAATGATGCATTGTGATACAAATTACAACTTATATCCTATGCACACTTTTTTTAAAATCGATGCATCACATCGTTAACTTTTATACCCATTCACTGAGTGAATCAGTAAATCTTAGCATCTCTAACACACACACCTCACACACACTTCACACAGACATACTCCTCTGACACACAGCGCTGAGCTCCTCTTCATTCACTTCTGTCTCCTCCAGATGGCCACCTTCTTCAGCAACAACCTGGATTTCTTGGCGTCGTGTCCCGGCTACAGTCCGCGAGGAGGCTTCCTGAACCCGCGGCAGGCCGACAGCATGATGGAGAACAAGAGACGAGCTTCCACCTACATGAGCACCATCAGAAAGGTCTTGATCTCTGACACACAGACGTCTGGACTCCTAAAGCAGGGCTCTGCGGTCATGAGACCCCCACACACAGGATGGGATTTTTACATAGTTATACAGATTTTCATAGTTTCTGACCTGAAGAATATGACTAGCGTGAATTTTGGGAGAGGGATGAGATAAAAGCAGAGCGGGACTCTAAACTCATGTTTTTGTGCAGTCCAGTCTTCAGACGCAGTGAATGGAGTCGTTGTATTGTTCACTTGACTGAGCGTTGTTGTGTTTTCATGTGTTCAGGTGCGGTCCGAATCAGTGCCGTACAGAGAAGCGTTAGCAAACAGACACGTTCTGACGAGCTCTACGGAGAGCAGAGAGGGACTCATGCAGCAGGTATATGTGCAGACGCGTCTCAGACCGTCTGTGTGTCTCTGTGACCGCGTGTGTGTGTGTTAGAGGTCGACCGATATGGGTTTTTCTCTGGCCGATGCTGATATTTAGACATCAGGGCAGCCGATGGCTGAGATATGGTGTTTTTTTTTTTGCCCGATTTTTTTTTTTTTTGTCATAAAAGAGAGTTTGAGTAAATGATTATTGCAGATTACAAGATAGTAATAGTAGTAGTAGCCTAATTCATAGTAATAATACTTGGCTCAAAACTTAAGCAACTTCTCAAAAGAGTTCTGAAGCATGCTTTTTGTTTATGTTTGCCGACAGACACCAGTGTTTCCCACAGACTTGCAAGTGCAATGTCATTCTCTGCCAGCAGGAGGCGCTGTGGGAGCGGGAGAAATATAGCGGTTTCCCTGGTAACGGCTGTAATCAAATAAAAAGACCAAAATAAAATAACATCGAAGCTTTTCTGAAGACGGTCGGTTCTTTTCAAAGATACATTCATATAAAAACACCTGCGCTGCAATTTAATTTTGAAACATGCAGTGCTCAGTTTATTCAACAAAGTTTAAGCCTTTTGGAAAATCTATTTGTGGCGGTCAATTTTGATATTGTGACGACCTGCCACAAATAACTCAATGTATGGGAAACACTGGACACTGCTATAAGTCAAATGGCCATAATCTAAGTGATAACAAAAATAAAAGTTCACTCATATTACAGCCTGCAGCTCACGAGCGATGACAGCGTGGAGGCTATTTTCAGACCCACACACACATTTAATGAATAAACGTGCACGTTATAGTCAGCCCAGAAGTTTCGTCTGAATTGCACGTGTTTCTACTTTCACATGCAAATGACTTGTTGCACTTATTAATATGATAAGCATGGTCGTCATCAATTCTAGTAGGCGAAAACATAATTACGCTTTTGAAACGGTCAGTTTTCCCCTGCCGTCATTAGCTGAAGCTGTGTGTGAACAAGCCGCGGCTGCAGAGTGTGAGCTGCTCCGTCTCCAGTGTTAGCCAACTCATTTTCAGGGGACGTTGCTAAAGGAAGGTTGATTTGTTGCTAAAAGTTGCTAAATGATGTTGTGTTGTCATTGCGCGATGACATCATTGCATAATTATGACGCAAAAATGTGTCATCAAATCTCAGCACAAAAAAAAAACATTGTTAATTTAGATGCGTTTGTAAAATAATATAAATGCCTAATATAATATTAAAATATAAATAACTGTATTTTTAAATACAACACTGAATTATTGAACATTTACAGTTTTGAACCATTATTTTTGTTTTATTAGCTAGTGAACTTATAAAACTATTCTGAACAGTTATAGTTTTAAGCAGTGTATTAGTAGTTAGTTAGTGTGCTACACTAAGAAAAGGCTGTAAAAATAGGGCACAATCTACTATGTTAATATGAAGGATTTTTTTTTTACCTGCATCTTAAATAACGCATTGTATTTTGAGTTTTCGGGTTACAACGGATAATGGATAACACATAATGTCCTGAAAAATTACTAGTACCTTTTCCATTTTTCTAGCTATATTTCTTACAGTGTACTAACTGATCAACAATCGCAGGTACAAGCTACGGTGTATCATAAATGAACAATTATTCAATTATTATTATCAAACTGAACAATTGCAAATAGCAGCTAACTTAAATCATGTGATGTGTGTACTGCATCTTTGGTTTACTCATTTTGTGTAATTTAGATTGAAATTGTGTGCCTTTTTATTGTTTGAGTCATTTATCAAAAGTTGCAAAAAAATCGGCAATTAAATGTTAAAAATAGCTAAATTTGTTGCGAGGTGCTTTTGCAAGAAAAAGTTGCTAGGGTAGTGTGAAAAGATGCTAAATTTAGCAACAAAATTGCTAAGTTGGCAACACTGTCCATCTCACGCAGCCAGTGAGAGATTCTCCGGTACAGCGTTCCACAACAACACTTAGCTGCCCGCAGATGCGCCTGCCTATAAATCGGCCTGATTTGCAGCACAATTGAGCGATTTAAAAATGCCAAAAATCTTCCCGATCAATCGGTCGACCTCTAGTGTGTGTGTGTGTCTCTGTCTGACGGTGCGTGTGCTCGTCAGGTGGCTCAGAGTCAGGAGAAGATCTCTCGTCTGGAGCAGGAGAAGGAGCACTGGCTGCTGGAGGCTCAGCTGGGTCAGGTGCGTCTGCAGAAGGAGATTCAGCGCATCGCTCAGCTGGAGGCTCAGATCACCACCGGACAGCCAGCAGAGACACACAGCGCCGCAGACGACCCTGATCCCATGTGTGCTGACGCTCCGGAGCTCGTTCAGGACACCAGCATGGTGAGTGACACAAACACACGTTCATCTCTCAGCTCTCCAACACTGTGTTCTGATTAGGGCTGTCAATAGATTCAATTTAATCACGATTAATCACACTCTTTTTGTGTGATATAATTAATAGCTATAGCTTTCCTGTAGCTCTAATTATAGAGCATGGCGCTAGCAACGCCAAGATCATGGGTTCGATTCCCAGGGAAAGCAAGAGCTGATAAAAATGTAAAAACTGTAACTTGAATGCAATGTAAGTCGCTTTGGATAAAAGCGTCTGCTAAATGCATAAATGTAAATGAATTGCGATTAATCGCACCCTTTTTGTGTGATATAATTAATCGCGATTAATCACACACATATCATGAAATTAAGCATATACCATTTATTTTGCTTATTACGTTAATTTTGTCATTATTTACTATATCCAGCAAAGTAAACCAAAAGATTGAAGGGTGATTCTCACAAAAGTGTATTTTCTGCAAACTTAAGATCAATTTAGATATCTTTTTTAAAAAAAAGGACACTTGGGAGACTCCAAAAGGACACCAAAGAACCAAATGATATAAGAAGTTTATATAATTGATCCATTTGTGCACACTGACTAAACACAGCAACGTGCACAAGACAAATCAAAACATTATCCTGAATGTGTGTGGAAATAATGTGAATGTACTGAAATGTGTCTGTGCATGAATACAACATATGTGCGTCAAGAGCGCTCAAACACGCAGACTCACGTGTGCTTACGACTCCTGTACGTCACCACAATCGTCTTTACCTTGAATGCAATCCTCAACCATCAAAACTCAAACATCAGAAGAAGCTGGTTTGCATTATCCAGCCGAGAAATATCATATCATACAGTGGTGGGATGTTTTGACGTTACGTTCAGTCTGTATTTAACAATGCGCGGCGTGTGAGTGAGCGCTCGCTCTTCAGAAACAATCACAGAGCTTGTGTTTTAAAGCGAAACACACTGGAATGAATAATTCACTGAAAACACAACGTGAGTATCTATTCTCTCCTCCATCTCTTATGTAATCAGCCTGGTTTTCTTTACATTAGCCCTGTTTTGGACTGATTGCTTGAATGGATTCACTTGCTGGATCACTGGATTTAAAACTTTCCTGGAGTTTAGCAGCTTAAAATGATCTGATTGCAAACAGAAGCAAAATATATATATATATATATATAAGGTTTGGAATAGAAATTCTTGGAATAGAAATCAGTGTAACAATCTTGTCTGGCATATTTACAACAAAAATCAATGTATGACATATGAAAAGACTAATTACTTTCACCCCAAATACTAATACATTTTACATATAAGCAACACATTATTCAATGCTCTGTACTTTTGCATTTACTTCTAGATTGATATATTAAATTACTCAAGCAAGTGGTAAAACATTTAAACTACTTTTCTTAAGTTATCAAAAGCATTCTAAATTAAAACTTACTACTGATAGAAACAGTCAGATTTGCATGTGGGTCAAAGAAGAAAAAGGGTTTAAATATAAAAACAATTAGTGTAATACTGCTTTAAATTTTTGTTTTACCCAAATAAAATTAAGTTTTCTGTTTAATTTAATTGCAATTTTGTTTTTGTTTTTCTGAACAAAAAATAAATATCATACATTTTTCCCACTAAACACCCACTAAAATGTCATTCAGTGTAACAGTCTTGTCAGGCATATTTACAATAAAAATCAATTTATGACATATTAAAAGACTAATTACTTTCACCCCAAATACTAATTAGTTGTAAATTTACATTTTTTAAAATGTGCCACTATCCTAGGTTTCACACATTTGTCAGTAAGAATTTTTTACTCATTTAAAACACAATAAAATGTAATATGCTCCCTTATTTTTTTAATGTATTTTAATATGTACAAGTCAGAATAAGCATGTTGTTAGAATTTTTACATAAATATTGTTACAATGAATGACAATGTAACATTATTTCAACCAAATGTTGACATTTTATTCTCCAAAAACTTATTTAAAACCTTAAGTCGGCACTTTACTTACATTTAATGTGCTTTCTATGGACATAAAATCACTTTTGTAAATTTCTTTTAATGCGGACATCTTAATGTCTTTGACCCTTTTGAATCTTTATTACAAGCAATCCTGGGTTCATAAAGAACTTTGTTTTCATACCTCCACGAGTGCCATCTGTTATTGCCTTATCTAAAAGTGCTCTTTTCCTTTAAACCTAGCCACAAAGACACATGAGCTCGCTTATAGAGCAGATGTGATGTGATTTGAAGCCATTTGTGCATTTTGAGAGAGAGAGAGAGGCTGTTTGTGAAATTACTTCTCACATGAGGTTTTCAAATTACTTTATAAGTTATTAAATGAAGAAACATGAATTGTACCTCACCTTCAGCATTATAATTATATTACCGGCACCAGACAGAGACTGAGACGGTGAGATGTCAAACTTTTCACGGCAGGCTTGAGATCGGCCTTTATAGAGACCACCGATCAAACATCCCAAAGCGATTATCAGCCCATAGTGATCGGTAGCCGATCAGTCGGAGCACCCCTATCCCTAATTCAAAGAGCAAACACCTTTCCAGTGGAGTTCATCACAGTGTATTGTGTTTGCGCTCTGAGAGACTTTATGTTTGCAGTCACAGCCAATCACAGACGTGAGCTCTTGAATGCAGTAGCCAATCAGAGGAGTTTGAGTTAGTGGGGAATCCACTCGAGACCAATCAAAACACTGGACTCTGTGTTCAGCTCAGTTCATTTACATTTAAAATCTCTCATATTTCATGTATGTGTCACAGAGTTAATGTGTCTTGTTTTCTTGTTGCAGATGTCAAAAATGAGTAGTAGTTTTAAAAAAAAAATCCAGTAGAACTTAACTTGAACTGAACTGTGTTTAAAACCAGGTTGTGCAATACAGGTTATATTATCTGTTATCAAATATTACTGGATGCATTATTGAAAAGTTTTTCTCTCTGTAATGTGTAATGATGTGTCTGTATTGTCAGATCGGGATGCTGACCATCACTCCCTGCAGCGAGAGCGTATGTATTCATGTGCGTTCCCTTCATTAAGCGTATCTGCACACTCACTCATGCTGTATGAATATGAATCATGAGGTGTTGATGATGTTTGTGTGCCGTAGGCTGCAGATCAAGAGTCTCGTGAACATCTGATCAAGCATCATTACATGAGCCGTGTGTCAGAGCTCACCGCTCAACTGCAGATGTGTGACAGTAAAGCCGTCCACTTCAACGCTGAGGTCAGTCAATACAACACACTGATCAACACGCTCACTGACCTGTGATCAACACGCTCACTGACCTGTGATCAACACGCTCCCTGACCTCTGATCAAAACACTGATCAACACACTCCCTGACCTGTGATCAACACACTGATCAACACGCTCACTGACCTGTGATCAACACGCTCCCTGACCTCTGATCAAAACACTGATCAACACACTCCCTGACCTCTGATCAAAACACTGATCAACACACTCCCTGACCTGTGATCAACACACTGACCTGTGATCAACACACTCCCTGACCTGTGATCAACACACTGATCAACACACTCCCTGACCTGTGATCAACACACTGACCTGTGATCAACACACTGATCAACACACTCCCTGACCTGTGATCAACACACTGATCAACACACTCCCTGACATCTGATCAAAACACTGATCAACACGCTCACTGACCTGTGATCAACACACTCCCTGACCTGTGATCAACACACTGACCTGTGATCAACACACTGACTGATCAACACGCTCACTGACCTCTGATCAACACACTGACCTGTGATCAACACACTGACCTGTGATCAACACACTGACCTCTGATCAAAACACTGATCAACACGCTCACTGACCTCTGATCAACACACTGACCTGTGATCAACACACTGACTGACCTGTGATCAACACACTGACTGACCTGTGATCAACACACTGACTGACCTGTGATCAACACACTGACTGATCAACACGCTCACTGACCTCTGATCAAAACACTGATCAACACGCTCACTGACCTCTGATCAAAACGCTCACTTCAGCCCGGCAGATCCATTAAAACAAGCAAGAATTCAGTAGATGCTGTTCCTTTGAAAACACACATTTAAAAATGAACTTCTCTGCCGTTTTAGAGCTGGGTAATATGATGATATATAACACTGATATCCTCTGGTTTTAGATCTAGATGTATTGAGTTTATATTGTGCTCATATATCAGTACTGCAGTGACTCCCGTAAATGACTGAGCTGTCAAAGACAATTAATGGCTAGTTTCCACTGAGCGGTTCGGTACAGTACGGTACGCAATTATGTCCGTTTCCATTGTCAGAAGTTGTGAATGGTACCAAAATAGCGAACCGTACCATACCACTTTTTTGGTACCCTTCCGTTGGGGTACCTAGCACAGCAAAGGGTACCAAAAGGGTGGAGCTAAACTCACTGCAGAACGCTGATTGGTTGACTAGAATCGTCACTTGTGCGTGATACAAGAGGATAAAGCTTCTTCACTCGTTCCGCTCTGCTGTCCGTGAGTGTTTGGCTTGTTTACATCAGAGTGTGCAAACACACAAAAAAATATAACAGTGTATTTTATACTTTTATATTTTCACACAGACAAGCCGTTTCTCAATATACGTTCTTGTGGACTTGTGAAACGTCATTGCCCAAAAACCCACGTCATTTTCAAAATATTACTGTTATTGTGTCATGAAATGTAGTTTTAAGAGTTTTTCAGGCAAGAATGTAGTTAACTCAAATCTGCGGTTTTTTTATAAAGACAGAGCCTATTTGATAATGTGCGATGCTGATTTCAGAGCTCGAGGCGATCACCGGGCGCTCAGTGCTCATGTATCCGTCTCGAGCAGCTTATGCTCGGCTAGTCCTTACCACATTTACCGCTGGCTCTGATGTGTCTGTAGTGATTAAACATGAGATGCAATTCATTTTGTGTATATTTAACATGCATTCATGGTCTCATGAATCTATTATTTGTTCCTGGTCATATCGTTTTGACTGAGCACGAAGTTTAACTTTATATTTATTTTGAACTTTACCGTAGTAACTTACAGCGCTGACTTTGTAGCATACGTTTGACTGAATTGTTTGCTTTGTCTTTATTTCCTCTTATATAAGCCTCTTATACGTTGTACTTATACTTTTATAATAGCTATTATTATTCAATACAATTGACCTAAAAGAGGCAGAGTTGTGCTTATCGTCGCACTTTATTGTCGATCGCTACTTTCTGGCATACACCACGCTTATCAAGTCGGGTACTGTTGGCAGTGGAAACACAAGCTGGATCAGGGTGTTCGGTCCCGAACCGAACCATAATGCACCGTACTGTACTGACCTGTACCGCTCGGTGGAAACCAGTCATTAGAGACATAAATACTGGTCAATTTTGTTCTAAATAAGAGTGAACTATTATCATTAAATATACAATAGTTGTTTTAAGTGGAAAATAGCCGTTGTCAGAGTCTGGGCTGGGTGATATGGCCAAACATATGTTTTTTCCATATCATATGATAGCAGTATTTACATAAACAAAAACTTTTTGTTCACAGTTAAACTTAGAGTACGATGCTATTTGATATAAGGCTCCATTAAATTTTATTTTCCCCTAAATTCTGGTTTTCCTTTTATTTTTTCCTGGATTTTATAATTCAATACAATACAATTTATCATAAAAAAATGGTGAAATTAATTAAATGAATTAATAAAACATAATTTCATTGATCCTATAAAATGTGAACAATTAATTTACAAAAAAAATGTTTTTGTCAAATAAGATGCAGCACAACAGAAGTGTAAAAATTAAAACATGGATATATTTATTCCCTAAAAATATTAATGTTGTTGCCACTTCTTTTAGAAGTAAGTTTTAGAGTACGTTTTAGTATACAATAGTAGTATATTTCTGTCATAATTTCTTCAAGTTAAACCGGACTTTTATTTTGACGGGTTGTGGTGCAGGTCTTTCAGTTTGAGCGTGTTTATGATGTATATCTGCTGAAGTGACTCTCAGAGCAGCTCTGGAGATGAAGTTTGTGTGTTCATGTCCTCATTTATTGAGACGCAGACGCTGAAAAGAGTTTGCGTATCAGACAGAGAACATGCAGTTATTAGCGATGCTTTGACTGACTGTTGTCTAATGATATCCAGAGCTTGAGTTAAACAGTAAACGCTTCAGCACACGTGATCAGAAGCGCTCATCACGTCCGGTGTCACTGTGTGTCTTCCAGTGTCGAGCTGTGGCCAAACGCCTGGCGAAGGCAGAGAAGTCCCGCGAGACGCTGACGGAGGAGCTGAAGCTGGCTCATCAGAACATCACACGCTTACAGGTACGGCTCGCGGCAGCGCTCACCTGACTCCGTGTGTGGTGTGGTGTTTGACTGACACGCTCTGCTGTGCTTCAGGACGAGCTCAGCACCACCAAGAGGAGCTATGAAGATCAGCTGAGCATGATGAGCGACCACCTGTGCAGCATGAACGACACGCTGAGCAAGCAGCGCGACGAGATCGACACGCTCAAGCTCGCCTCCAAGGTCAGACCCCAGGCGCTGCTGCTGAGCATTTTAGCTCTGAAATATGGTTTAGATTTCGGTTTAAACTCTGCATTTCATTTATAACTTATGAGGAATTACTGTGACAGTTGAGTGGAAACGAATGCAGATGTTATAGGAAATAAACTCTTTTAGATAAACATTTTTAGCTTTACTAGAGCTTTAACATTTTAGAGTTACTAGATTTGTCAAAATGTCTGTAAGATGGGTTTTTTCAGTGTCCACCAGTGATTTTCTGTAAGCTTTAGACACGTAAGAGGTCATTGTACTATAAAATAGTGTGTTTCAGACCTCAATTTCCTCATCACTGGATAATTTGTTGAAACTAGTTGCCAAAATTATTAATTTTTCTACATCCCCCACATTATCAGACTGGAAACAAGCTAGATCTCAAACCCATTTGTTTGGCCTCTGTTTAAAGATTTAAGACTCCAGCATCCATATTTGACTGAATATTTACTACATCACTGGGTAATATTATAGTTTACATGTTGAGATGAAATAAGAAATCATGCATTTGAGATTGGCTGTGTAGTATATATCACTTATGTGAATATACTGTATGTATGGAGGTAAAGTTGGATATACTTTCAGTAGTTGTATAATTTGTTATTAATTATTAATTTGAGGTATTAATTGGTTACGTGGTGCTATTTAGAATTATGAAACCCAGTAGGTTTTGTTCAATTCATAACGGTTATTGTAGCAGCAAAATTACTAATAGTTGTCGCACTGACATGGTTAAAAGAATAGTTTAGCCCAAAATCATCATTCTGTCATTTACTCATAATCATGATTTTCTTTCTTCTGTTCAACACAAAAGAAGATATTTTGAAGAATGTGGGTAACCAAACACTTGCTGGTAGCCACTGACTTCCATAGTATGGCAACAAAAAAGACTATGGAAGTCAATAGAGACCATCAACTGTTTGATTACCCATGATTATTATTTGATTATTCTGTGTTCAGCAGAAGAGAGGAACTCACTGGAACAACATGAGGACGAGTCAGTGATGACAGAATGATCATTTTTGTTTGAACGATCCCTTTAACTCTTCACAAACACAATATATTGCTGCTGCTTGTCAGTATAGAAACTAGGGCTGGGTAAAAAAATTATAGATTTTCTTTGTGAAACAATATTGATTCTTAAATCCCAAGAATTGATTAGTTTTCAGTTAATGAACAGAACATTGTAGCACGTCTCCCATCCAATAAATGACCGTAAGCTTTGTGCTTTGTTACTTTTCATATGAAACAAGGTCTCAGATTTCAAATTCTGTCCATTTTTTTGTAAATACTCAAATAGCATTCTCTTTCTAACATCCATCAGTTTTTCCATTCATGGGAATAAGCACCCTGATTTTCTGATCGAACATGTTTTAGTTCGTAAAAAGGGAAATAGTAGTTTATATTTCAAAGAAAATAACACTGCATACCGTTGCCCCGGGGGTGAACCTACACATCACGGTGAGAGTTTACCCAATGAAGAGGGTGAAGAGAGTTATGGCCGCTGCTAGAACAGCAAAGAGCACGGGGGGGAAATATGCTCCCCCTCGCATGTGCTCGTGCCATCTATGGATTTCATGGATAGCATGTTGAGGTGTTAAAGGGCACCTATTATGCCCCTTTTTACAAGATGTAATATTGGTCTTGGGTGTCCCCAGAATGTGTCTGTTAAGTTTCAGGCCAAAATACCCCACAGATCATTTATTATAACAGCTGGAAAATGTCATTATTGGGGTGTGTCTAAAAACAAGCTGATTTGGAGTGTATGCAAATGAGCGGCATATTCCCGCCCCATCTCCAGAAGAGGGCGTCGCGTATCCGTCTCTCTGCATTGCATATCTACAGCGATAAACAGCTGGTAGTAGCAACATAACTGAGAGCGAGAGAACCGGTGTTCAGCCGTACATATGGGAGTCAAATGCACTGAATGTGGGATGAAACAGCGCGATGTTACAGAGCTCGCGCCGCGCTGACCTGTCATCGGCTCGGGTCAATGGACCGAGCCGTGCGACCGCGGTACCGAACGAATCTCGCGCTACGAACGGCGTGAACTAATCTCACAAGTGCGGCGCCCACAGCATCCTCAGCAGCTCAGATGTTGGGAGAAAATGAACAGTCTTATGTTCAGTCTTGCATCCAGACACAGAGCACCGGGATTGCTTGCGAGACATTGTTGACGTTACATCTGCTCAAGCGCGGAGAAAATAAAGGACAGCGTAACCGCTGAGGGCGGAAACTATAGCAACGCTGGGCTGTCAATCAAACCCCGTGGCCCGGCCCTCCGAAATATGACGTCACACTGCGGTGAGAGTCAAAACGGCAAGCCTAGTGAGACTGACTTGGTTTAAAGGGGAATAAAAAATGAGAAGTGGGTGGATTTTTATCATTGTAGGGTGGATGTGTTCACACACTGCCAACACACATTTATGTCCAAACACCATGTAAAAGTGGATTTTGCATAATAGGTGCCCTTTAAGCATGACAAAGCTGCCATATCTAACCCAGAGGGCTGCTCTATTTGTTCTGGTTTTCCTGCAAAGACCCGAGAAAGGAGGCTCAGGGTGGTAATAGCAGGAAACCAGGAGCCATGCTTCTCCTCTCAGACTCAGCCCAGAGCGGAGACCGCTAAGCAGCCGCAGGAGCCCAGTAACTGGGGTGATATTATGAATGTGCAGGCTCCTGATCTGCCCCCCTCTTCGGTGATGCCCTTGCGGGTGTGACGGGGAGGATGATGATGATGATGATGGAGGAATTATCAGAGGGGCCCCGCCATAAACTGGGCCCTGGAATGTGCTGTCCACTACAAGAGGACGAGGAGGATGCTATCCTCCCTTCTAACTCATCTCGTCCACCAAGCAACCAGAGTGGGAACCCCCGCTCTTCGTTTTTCAGATCGAACGTTACTCTAAGAATTAATCTGGCTTTTGTTCCTGAGGTCAGGGACACAACAGGAGCAAACATATTGGTGGAATTGTTAGCGTTCTTTCCACCATCAGAGGAAGAGTGATTACACTCGTCTCTTGGGCTGACAATTATCGAAAGAGACCTATTTCATGCTAGCGGTGGTAAATGCGATTGTAATGTGTTACAAAGAAACAAATTAACAACCTCCACCTGGACTTCACGCCCACTCCACCAGAGGAATGGCTACTTCCTGGGCACTGTTCAGGAGAGTTTCTATTCGCTGGGTGTCACTGCACACATTTGTGAGATGTTATAGTTTTGATGTGACCGAGTCATCTCTGGCTGATTCAGTGCTTGGAGTGGGAGTGGTGCCTGTTATATTTAATACACTTCATTCAGGTCATTCACACATTTTTATATTTCAGAAGCGAAATATACAGAAGTGAGGTATCTCACCTCACCACTCTTCTTGCAGACTGCACAGTGCAGAAGATATGTGGAGAATGATGCAGCGGCGGGCTGCAGTGGGTTATATACCAGGGAGGCAGGACTCCCTGATCACTGCAGCGATTGGTCTGCTATAATTGGTCGGTCACGGCTGAGGCATTCCCATAGTTAGATACTGAACGGATGTTATCGGAGAACCGGGGTTACGCAAGTAAGCTAACATTTTGGCGCTGTTTAATGTGGAGTGACAGATCGCTGTCACAGCGCGAGTGGCAGCACAAGGCGCACGCGACCTGATCGATGACTTCGCTTTAGTACCAGTTACAGCACAAAATAAACATGAATGAACATCTGAAGGTATTAAAAGAAACGACTTGCCGAAATCCGTATCCTGTCCAACCGTGGAAATATGTCAATATAACGGCTTGTAAACAATGTCACGTAACGTCACATTTACCTCAGAAAATCATATTCGGTGACTTTAGTCAGCTAGAAAAATCCACTTTAGAGAGGAGCATTTTGCTGAATGCACCATATAACATATTCATTATTTTTACTTTATTAGTTTTGCTGTTCTTCAATATTTATTTTTTTATATTTGAACAAATCTGTCAAGTTTTTATGACAACTACCATTTAAAAATGTACTATTTCAAAAAAACAAATTGGAGTAGAAATATAATTGTGTAATTGTATATTTTGTATTATAACTTTATTTGAAACGATATCACTCATTAGATCATGCAAAAACTAAGAAATTAATTTTTCACATTTTTCTTTATGTATTTATTTTGGAAAATTAATGGTCTGGTTTCTACAACTTTCAATTTGGAGCAAAATTCTGGCTTTAAACTTGAAAGAAATAAAGATTTGACATTTTATCGTGATAATTTTCGATATTGACTGATATGAAAAAAATGATTGTGATAATATTTTTGGCCATATCGCCCAGCCCTAGTTGTATTATAACTTTATTATTATAAAAAAATAATTGAGTCTAATTTAGGATGGTGGTAGTTGAGCAGAGACCCCCCCCCCAACATGATTGTAAAGCTCTTTGGGTGTACAGCAATACACAATGAAGCGCTATATAAATGCATCATTCATTCAAGTGTTTGTGTACAAATCAGTTCATTTTAACCTTCAATATTATAGTAATGTAGAACCAACTGACTCTGCTGTATAATTTACAGCATTAGTTGAGAGTAGCGATAATTCGATAACGGTAATTATTGCGATATAATTTTCCTCGATAAAACGATATGAAGAGCTCGATAAATGTTCGATATAATGTTTATGCGCCAAAAGCGGAACGAAACAGCGTGACTCATTTGAATCGTGCCACACTCACGTTTATCTGCTCGGATCAA